>WNWK01007805.1:0-90312 GCA_009830355.1 Cherax destructor
GTAGTGGTCGGAGGTTCTGGTGATGGTAGAGAGTTTAGGTGAGGTTGTTGGAGGTGGTGAAGGTGACAGTGGAGAGGGTTGGAGGTGGTCTCTACCCTGAATGAGCACAAATTACTAAGAGACACCTGAGGCTTCACTTGGTCTCCATCCAACTTGCTGTGAATACAGATAGAACCGAGGCTTCACTGTCAGGAAACCTTGTAAAAACAAGACTGGAGATCTAACCTTTGTTAATCTCTCTTGGTAGTAGGCACAGAGAAGAGGAGGAAGAGGAGGTGGAGAGAGAAGAGGAAGAGGTACAGAAAGAAGTGGAGAGAGAAGAGGAAGAGGTACAGAAAGAAGTGGAGAGAGAAGAGGAAGAGGTACAGAAAGAAGTGGAGAGAGAAGAGGAAGAGGTGGAGGAAGAAGTGGAGAGAGAAGAGGAAGAGGTGGAGGAAGAAAAGGAGGAAGAAGTGGAGGGAGAAAAGGAGGAAGAAGTGGAGTGAGAAAAGGAGGAATAAGAGGTGGAGGGAGAAAAGGAGGAAGAAGAGGGGGGAGGGAGAAAAGGAGGAAGAAGAGAAGAGGTGAAGAGAAGGAGGAAGAAGAGGAGGAGGGAGAAGAGGAGGAGAAGAGGAGGAAGAGAAGAGGTAGAGGAAGGGGAAAAGAGGGAAAAAATAAAAAGGTAGAGGAAAAATAAGGAAGGGAATAAAGAAAATGAGAAAGAGAAGGATGAAGAAGGAGGAGCAGAAACGGAAGACGAAGGAAGGGAACAAAGAAAAACGGGGGACGAGAAAAGAGGAGCATGAAGGAAGAAGGGAAGGATTTAGAAGAGAGGGTAGCGGGCCGTCCAGGCAGCTCCTGGGACGCCCCGGACACTAAACTGTATTTACGATGCTCCAAACCCGGGAATTATCGGTGATAAAGCAACACAAGTAGGCGTGCACGGGACACTACCACTGTGCACCCACTGGGGCGACCCCATGACAGGTGCACACACTGACAGTGTGACCTTCCTCAGTGTCCTGACCTTGTCAAGGTCGCTTGTACCTCGCCTCGGGAGAATAGTAAAGACTAGTGTGTGGCCTCGTGTGACTGTCTCGCGTGTTTCCTCGTGTGACTGTCTCGCGTGTGGCCTCGTGTGACTGTCTCGCGTGTTTCCTCGTGTGACTGTCTCGCGTGTGGCCTCGTGTGACTGTCTCGCGTGTGGCCTCGTGTGACTGTCTCGCGTGTGGCCTCGTGTGACTGTCTCGCGTGTGGCCTCGTGTGACTGTCTCGCGTGTGGCCTCGTGTGACTGTCTCGCGTGTGGCCTCGCGTGACTGTCTCGCCCACCAGTTAATAAAATTTGATGCACGGATGTTAACGGCTGTGCTTGCCAGCTTCGTGGTCAATCAGGTTATTGCTACTTGCAGCCAGCAGCAGCCCCAGCACAGCTATCATAATCTGACTGTTCAGACTCGCTTTATTCCCGCCTAAAAATTTCTACGTTTGTTCGGTTTAACTTTTTATCTACAGGTAGGAAGGAGGTTGAAGAGTCTTGGACCCCGCAGGTTAAAACAGTGTTCTTTTGTTATTTATGATGCGTGTGCATTTTATGGAGTTTAAACGTCTTCCTGCACCTTCCACTATATTGGGAGGTATATAATGAGGGGGACGGAGCCAAACCTGGTTGTGCAGGTGTGGGGGAGGGAAGCTACACCTGGTCGTGCAGGTGTGGGAGAGGGAAGCTACACCTGGTTGTGCAGGTGTGGGGGAGGGAAGCTACACCTGGTTGTGCAGGTGTGGGGGAGGGAAGCTACACCTGGTCGTGCAGGTGTGGGAGGGAAGCTACACCTGGTTGTGCAGGTGTGGGGGACGGAGCCAAACCTGGTTGTGCAGGTGTGGGGGAGGGAAGCTACACCTGGTCGTGCAGGTGTGGGGGAGGGAAGCTACACCTGGTCGTGCAGGTGTGGGGAGGGAAGCTACACCTGGTCGTGCAGGTGTGGGAGGGAAGCTACACCTGGTCGTGCAGGTGTGGGAGAGGGAAGCTACACCTGGTCGTGCAGGTGTGGAAGAGGGAAGCTATACCTGGTCGTGCCGGTGTGGGAGAGGGAGCCTACACCTGGTCGTGCCGGTGTGGAAGAGGGAAGCTACACCTGGTCGTGCAGGTGTGGGAGAGGGAAGCTACACCTCGCCGTGCAGGTGTGGAAGAGGGAAGCTACACCTCGCCGTGCAGGTGTGGAAGAGGGAAGCTACACCTGGTCGTGCAGGTGTGGAAGAGGGAAGCTACACCTGGTCGTGCCGGTGTGGGAGAGGGAGCCTACACCTGACCACACAAGTGTGACAACCTAACAAGTTGTCACCTTTAATTCTGGCTGGTGTTCACTCCAACATCAACAATAGCCCCCACTAACTCCCCTCCCCCTCTCTACTTCCCCCCCCCCTCCCTCCCTCCCTCTCTCTCTCTCTCTCTCTCTCTCTCTCTCTCTCTCTCTCTCTCTCTCTCTACGAGCACAGCTAGATCTCTCCCCTCTCTTGTTCTCCAGCTCCCACAACCAGTCCAACCCTTCCTCACCCCCACCTCCAATGACTCCTCATACCCTCTCCTCCCACACCTCCATCCCAACACCCTCTCCCTCGCTCCAACTGCCTGAGTTCTCCACCCTAGCAAGTTTTTTCCCCTCTCTTCATGGAGGGTAAACTGTGTGTCGCTGGAGGAAAGATTGTGAGCAAGTGACTTAGCAAGTACTGCTGCAACAATCATAGCATTACTGCCACACCACCATCACCAGCGTGCTATACCATCACCAGCGTGCTATACCATCACCAGCGTGCTATACCATCACCACTACCATGCTACATCACCACAACCATCCTACAACACCACCACAACCATCCTACATCACTACCATGCTACAACACCACCACTATCATGCTACATCACCACAACCATCCTACATCACCACCACTACCATCCTACATCACCATCACAACCATCCTACACCACCACAACCATCCTACATCACCATCACAACCATCCTACAACACCACCACAACCATCCTACATCACTACCATGCTACAACACCACCACTATCATGCTACATCACCACAACCATCCTACATCACCACCACAACCATCCTACATCACCATCACAACCATCCTACACCACCATAACCATCCTACATCACCACCACTACCATCCTACATCACCACCACTACCATCCTACATCACCACCACCACTCAGACACTAGTCCAGCAACTAAAACAATGCACTTGCAGTCTAGCAGCTGCTAGACCAGTGGACGACCTGATCAAGCAAGCCATTGGTGCCAGCTGCACGAACCACAACATAAAAACCACATCCCACATCAAGTGAGAAACTTGACCAGTTCCTCCCCGAAGACAGCCAGGGCTCTTCTGGTAATCCACCTTGGCCCCTTCTCAGTAAATACTTGTCCTCAAAAAATGTATTTATGCTTCAGAAATACTAACTTTATAAAATGCTACATCCACACCTGCTGATTCTTGAACGATTATGGTAATACACAATGACAATGAACTATTGATTAGCTAATGTTGCAAGTTGACCGAAATAATTTCTCTCCTAAATGAGCGTTATTTGTGTACAAGCCACAATATCTTGCTTTGGTAACCCTCCAGAGTGAATAACATGAGAAATATCATCTTGACGGTGTCAGGAAGGCGAAGGGTGGAATCAAATCGTCCATAATGGCTGTGAAGTGGGGAAGTGAAGCGGTTCTCTTCTGAAGACAAGTTTCCCCCCAGCAAATGAAGTGAATCCTGACATGACCCTCACAGCCGGTTCACCTCACGAAATAAAGCGGATATACCGGAGGCGGAGTCTCCGGACTCACCTAGGTGTGTTTGCACGGATTTATAAGCAGCTCTTGGTCCCTCTTTTTAAATCCTATCAATCGCTTTTTACCCATTATTCGCTTCCTGATCTCCATCGTACTTACTCTTGAAACTATGTATGACGTTTTCCCTCATCTGATTCGTTCCACTATACCCTGAGACTAAAAAAGTACAAGACAGCGTCCCTATAGTTCATCTGAATCTTTATACTACTAATAATAATAAATTATAATAATTATTTCTACAAGTACATGATACAACGTATACAGGCCATAGCTGACATCAGTGACATACTATATAGAAAGCCTGTGGTTAAGGAGAGAATATCGGGTAAATTAGATTAATTTTATCCCCAGGATGCGACCCACACCAGTCGACTAACACCCAGGTACCTACTTACTACTAGATGAACATGGACATTAGGTGTTTTAAGGAAACACGTCCTAATGTTTCCACCCGTACCGGGGATCGAACCACGAACGTCAATGTGTGAGCTGAGTGCACTACCAACCAAGCTACGGTTAACGAAACCACAAGAGGAAAAATGGAAGCTAAGATACCCAATTCATAAGCAAATTTTTGGAAAGTGAGAACCAACAGAGAGGAAAGAATACACCAAAAAGGTGAACCCTCAAAATTGTCTTCTGGTGAAATTCAGCTAAGACAAATTAGGCTACAGAGCCTATGCCGATAAATTAATTTATATTTACGTCTTATGGTTCACTGTCACGTACCTTCTGAAGGTCTAATGTCACCATATCTGTGAAATTCCCTTCCGAAATGTATACGTGGAATTTTTTTTTTATAATTTTCCTATGATTATTATGTAACATTTGACGGATGCAATAACTTTTTCATAATGTAAATATGAAGTGTTGATGTGACTTGTCAAGTCACAAACTACCAACATAACTGAGGAAGCGAGTGGGCGCTTCCAAATGATTGAGGGGAAGGGGGAAGACACTGTGGGGCAGTAGTGCCCGGGCGGCCCTCCAGAGAGGTGTAGTGTTAGCTCTCTCTCTCTCTCAAGGAAATGGAAATTATCGGCCGAATCTTCTAATGAAATTAACTAATAGACGCTGTGTCGTCAGAAACTGAGGAAGTTTATACCACCTGCAATGTATGCCACCCATTGTAGTAATGTTTACTATAGGTCTACCTGGAGGGTATTCCGGGGATCAACGCCCCCGCGACCCGGTCCACGACCAAGCCTCCCAGTGGATCAGGGCCCTGATCAATGAGGCTGTTACTGGTGGTATGTTTATTATTGGCCAATATTAGTTGCCTACGTTAGAATATAAACACCAAAATCATAATTTGTTGAGTAATATTGAAATGTCCTTTATATATATATATATATATATATATATATATATATATATATATATATATATATATATATATATATTCATGTGCCGATTAGGTAAAACTGGTCAATTAGCAAGAACTCATCTAAAATTAAGTCCTTTCTAAAATTTTCTCTTATACGTTTAAAGACATATTTTTTCATTTATGTTAATGTAAGAATTTATAATTTTGTACCAAGAGAAACTTTGAAAACCTACCTAACCTTATTACAACAAGCGCAATTTAATTTAGCCTAACCCAACTAAATATATTTTAGATACGTTAACATTAATTTAATAATAAACAAACACAATGAAATATATTTTTTCGTTATGTTCAGAATGATTTTGGCGAAATTATTGCATAACAAATTTTCACTTGTCTTATATGGCAAGGTGAGCGTTGCTATTTAAGCCAAAATCGCAAGTTTTACCTAATCGGCACGACATATATATATATATATATATATATATATATATATATATATATATATATATATATATATATATATCATATATTATAAACTTGATTTTCATTTAATGTCAAGTCTTTGCCATATAAGACAAGTGAAATTGTTGCAATAATTTGCCAAATATTACTGGGAAGTGCAAAGAAAAATATATTTCATTAAAGTTTGCTTTATCATTAAATTATGTAGAGTATCTAAAATATATTTAGTTTTAGACTAAATTAAATTTGCGCTTTTATTAATAGAGTTAGTAGGTTTAGTTTTCTTATTTAAAATTATAAATTTACTTGACATAACTAAATGAAAAAAAATGTATCTTTAAAAGTCATATGAGAGAAAATTTTGAAAGGTATTAATTTTAAATGAGTTCTTGCTAATTGACCAGTTTTACCTAATCGGCACGACATATATATATATATATATATATATATATATATATATATATATATATATATATATATATTCATTAATTTGTCAGTGTTAATGTCATAGTTTTTCAAAATAATTTTAAGAACTAAATGTTCATATAATTTAAGGTCCAGACGTGTGAGTTATAGTGAGCTGAGAAGGTGGGCACGAAGGAGGAACATCACTGACCTGGTGTCCTTAAAGTCACACTTGACTCTGAGCTACATCAATGTTAGTAAGTTTTATGTACGAAAGTTTATTCACAATTATGGGGGTGAAATGTTAATTCAGGACACTGCCTCTAAAATTTACCCATAATTTCTCACAGCAGATTCTTATATAATACGCCAGATTAATATTTATTTTGTTTTCTTATTTAGTAAATATATAAAACGGTTATAACTATGACCATAATTTTTAAAGGGGTGAAGGGATAAGCCAGCGGAAGGCCTCGGTCAGATGACTAAAAGCTCCAACGGCGGGTCATCATCTAAGACCCGCGTCAGGAAACACTTGTCCTGTTTCCTGACAAATCTCACCTAGCCTAACCGTTTAGTATGTAAATTCTACAATGCATGTGCAACATAAATTGTTTTATTTTAGGCCTATGGGCAAAAAAAAACTAACCTAGTATTTAATTAAAAATTTACATTTTTTTTTTTGGCATTACTAAACAAAACAAAATACTCATAGGCACAAAATGCGCTTCAATTAATAACACAACCAACTTATTTTCTGAGTTTACAAAATAACTCTTATTTTCCGATGACATTCACGGGGGAACGCTAAACCTGTTGGGGTCATACAAAGCCTGAGGTAGTGGGAGGCATTCAGCTTGCGATCCAAGAAGGGGAACACTGGTCCAATTCCTAAGATCGAGAGCCCTCCACCGGTATCAAGGAGCATACTCTTTATCAATGTAAATGCAAAGTATATTACTGAAAAATAGATATAATTTAGATATACTAAATACAAATTTAATAAATAACAAAAAAGGCACAATACCGTGACTGGAACAATACACACACAACCCGCACATATAAAAAGAGAGGAGCTATGACGACGTTTCGGCCCGACTTGGACCATTTACAAAGTCACTGCGACTTTGTAAATGGTCCAAGTCGGGCCGAAACGTCGTCGTAGCTCCTCTCTTTTTATATGTGCAGGTTGTGTGTGTACAAATTTAATATTTACAAGAGTTTAAGCTTGTGAAAACAGAAAACGTGTCTTCTAATAATAAGAGAAAACGGAAAAGCTAAAAGGCATTTTCATAGGTAACTGATGTGTTTTGGAGAACTGTACGACTTTAGTAAGTTTATTCAGGTATACACAAATACAGTTGCATAGATTATCATACATAGCAACATATGTGTAGAGAACCCAGGATAACCCAAAAAAGTCAGAGTGACTTATTTCCATTGGGGTAATTTTATTACCTCATTATTATTATACTATAAAGGAGATATACTAGGAATAAGGTAAACTGAGTTATATAGTATATTTACATATGTGTTAGCTAAAATATATAAATAACTGACCATAATTTTTAAAGGGGTGGACCGGTAAGCCAGCGGAAGGTCTCGGTCAGATGACCAAAAGCTCCAACGGCGGGTCATCATCTGACTAAGAACTGCGTCAGGAAACACTTGCCCTCTTTCCTGACGAACCTTACCTAACCTGTTAGCTAAAAATCTAAAAAAATAATTCTCTCTTTCTGCTGCTACATTCATTATATACATTTTGGCTCTCTTCTTGAACTGGCTCATGCTATGACTGGCTTTGACATGTGCAGGCAGTCTGTTCCATTCCTTTATTGCTGTACAATAAAAGGTGTTTGAAGCCTGGCCACTGAGTCTGGCCATCCCTGATACATGTAGGTTTTCTCCGTATTATTAACCTGGGGGGTTAGTAACCCAATAAAGCCAGGCCACCAAACTGGCTTATTTCAACTGGTATCCTTTAATTCTCCCCCAGGATGTGAACCACGCTATTTAACTAACAACCAGGTACCAAATGGAAACAAGTCACTGACTTTTTTGGTTTATCCTAGGTAATCTACACATGCTATGTATGATAATTTATGTAACTATTTATGTATACTGCTAAAGCGAAGAGGAACAGCAGGTGTCTCATAATTCATGTTGCAAATAATTAACATATACACTTTAACTTTAGATTATTAACTCCGGAAGTTTATATTAACCCCTGAGGTTTATATTAACCCCTGAGGTTTATATTAACCCCTGAGGTTTATATTAACCCCAAAGGTTTATATTAACCCCAGAGGTTTATATTAAACCAGGAGGATCATATTAACACCAGAGGTTTATATTAACCACAGAGGTTCATATTAACCCCAGAGGTTTATATTAATCCCGGAGAAACTTGGTCTTTTCCTTCTCTTGTGGAAAAAAATAAATAAAATATAACACCACACGTCTGTCTTTGCTTACCTTTGTATTTAACTAGTTTATTATTCGTATATTAGTTTTGCAGTGTATGTGGCTTGGTCTGGGATCACAGCCACGAGGAATAAGAATTCATGAACCACTGGCAGTTCAACAGAAAGGTATCATACCTGGAGACTACCTGGAGAGAATTCCAGGGGTCAACGCCCCCGCGGGCCGGTCCGTGACATTGAGTAAAATAATATAAATCAAAATACCGTGGGTGGAACCATTCACAAATGGCCTTGCTATGTATATAGATTTGTTTTTTTTGGCTCAAATCAGTTTTGTAGGCTCAATTTCAAAGTTCAGCACCGAGATGAGGCCTACAGAGTCGGCTAACACCCACGTACCTACTCACTGTTAGGTGAACAGGGGGCAGCAGGGGTAAGGTAACGCCCAACGTTTCTCCCCGTGCCGGGGATCGAACCAAGGGTACTCAGTGTGAGCAGAGTGCGTTATCAACCAAGCCATGGCGGATCGAAACGATTACAGTGTGTTAAGAATTAAAATCTTGCAATATATCCCCCACAGTTAAGGTTATTCACAGGAAGCTCCCCCAAAAAAAATAAAAAAAAGTGACCTCCCGTCACTGTTACGATTATAAAAAACTCGAAAGTGTTTCATAATATTTTTGTGTTTTAATAGTTTTATATTTTCCTGTTTTTATAGTTAATTTTTACTTTAACTGATCGGAAAATATATATTATAATGGAAACTCTCAAAAAAACAAGTAGGTCAGCAACCCCCCAAAAAAAAAATAAGAGACCAACCTAACAGTCATTAACGTAAGCTAATCTAGATATTGAGTAAATATTAGGTTAGTTTTAAATTTTCTGATTATGCAAAAAAAAAAAAAACGCTTTTTGTCCCTAAACAGGACAAATGTTTAATGACGCGGTCATATGACCCGCAGCTGGAGCTTTTGGTTATCTGACAGAGGCCTTACGCTGGCTTAACCGGTTCACCCTTGAAAAAATACGGTTATGATTATAACCATTAGAGCATCCATTGCACAACCCATTTAATATGGTACAATTTACATACAACGATGTGACGCACACAACAACGATGTGACGCACACAACAACGATGTGACGCACACAACAACGATGTGACACACACAACTATGTGACACACAACAACGACGTGACACACACAACAACGACGTGACACACACAACAACGATGTGACACACACAACAACAATGTGACACACACAACAACAATGTGACACACACAACAACAATGTGACACACACAACAACTATGTGACACACACAACAACGATGTGACACACACAACAACGATGTGACACACACAACAACGATGTGACACACACAACAACGATGTGAACACACAACAACGATGTGACACACACAACAACGATGTGACACACACAACAACAATGTGACACACACAACAACGATGTGACGCACACAACAACGATGTGACGCACACAACAACATGTGACCACACAACAACACATGTGACCACACAACAACATGTGACGCACACAACAACGATGTGACCACACAACAACGATGTGACCACACAACAACGATGTGACCACACAACAACGATGTGACACACACAACGATGACACACAACAACGATGTGACACACACAACAACGATGTGACACACACAACAACGATGTGACACACACAACAACGATGTGACACAAAAACATGACACACACAACGATGTGACACACACAACAACGATGTGACACACACAACAACGATGTGACACACACAACAACGATGTGACACACACAACAACGATGTGACACACACAACAACGATGTGACACACACAACAACGATGTGACACGACACAACAACGTGTGACACACAACAACGATGTGACACACACAACAACGATGTGACACACACAACAACGATGTGACACACACAACAACGATGTGACACACACAACAACGATGTGACACACACAACAACGATGTGACACACACAACAACGATGTGACACACACAACAACGATGTGACACACAACAACGATGTGACACACACAACAACGATGTGACACACACAACAACGATGTGACACACACAACAACGATGTGACACACACAACAACGATGTGACACACACAACAACGATGTGACACACACAACAACGATGTGACACACAACAACGATGTGACACACACAACAACGATGTGACACACACAACAACTATGTGACACACACAACAACCATGTGACACACACAACAACGATGTGACACAACAACGATGTGACACACACAACAACGATGTGACACACACAACAACGATGTGACACACACAACAACGATGTGACACACACAACAACGATGTGACACACACAACAACGATGTGACACACACAACAACGATGTGACACACACAACAACGATGTGACACACACAACAACGATGTGACAAACAACGATGACACACAACAACGATGTGACACACACAACAACGATGTGACACACACAACAACGATGTGACACACACAACAACGATGTGACACACACAACAACGATGTGACACACACAACAACGATGTGACACACACAACAACGATGTGACCACACAACAACGATGTGACACACAACAACGATGTGACACACACAACAACAGAATGTGACACACACAACAACGATGTGACACACACAACAACGATGTGACACACACAACAACGATGTGACACACACAACAACGATGTGACACACAACAACGATGTGACACACACAACAACGATGTGACACACACAACAACGATGTGACACACACAACAACGATGTGACACACACAACAACGATGTGACACACACAACAACGATGTGACACACACAACAACGATGTGACACACACAACAACGATGTGACACACACAACAACGATGTGACACACACAACAACAATGTGACACACAACAACGATGTGACACACACAACAACGATGTGACACACACAACAACTATGTGACACACACAACAACTATGTGACACACAACAACTATGTGACACACACAACAACTATGTGACACACACAACAACGATGTGACACACACAACAACGATGTGACACACACAACAACGATGTGACACACACAACAACGATGTGACACACACAACAACGATGTGACCACACAACAACGATGTGACGCACACAACAACGATGTGACGCACACAACAACGATGTGACGCACACAACAACGATGTGACGCACACAACAACGATGTGACCAACAACATGTACACACAACAACGATGTGACCACACAACAACGATGTGACGCACACAACAACTATGTGACACACACAACAACAATGTGACACACACAACAACTATGTGATGCACACAACAACTATGTGACACACACAACAACGATGTGACGCACACAACAACTATGTGACACACACAACAACGATGTGACGCACACAACAACTATGTGACGTACACAGCAACGATGTCACGCACACAACAACTATGTCACGCACACAACAACTATGTCACGCACACAACAACGATGTGACGCACACAACAACGATGTGACGCACACAACAACGATGTGACGCACACAACAACGATGTGACGCACACAACAACGATGTGACGCACACAACAACGATGTGACACACACAACAACGATGTGACACACACAACAACGATGTGACGCACACAACAACGATGTGACGCACACAACAACGATGTGACGCACACAACAACGATGTGACGCACACAACAACGATGTGACGCACACAACAACGATGTGACGCACACAACAACGATGTGACACACACAACAACGATGTGACGCACACAACAACGATGTGACGCACACAACTACGATGTGACGCACACAACAACGATGTGACGCACACAACAACGATGTGACGCACACAACAACGATGTGACGCACACAACAACAATGTGTATTACAAATCCCATCCACTCTTACACTAGGTTATCCTCACCCACCTCGGCCCAGGAGCTGCAGTCAAATATTGTCTATTTAAGTACAGAACATTACTTGGAATGTAATCTCGGTTAACACAACAAACTTTGTTATTACTTATGGTATAACCCGCACATAGGAGGGAGAAACTAACAGTGTTAGTGTGACTTTGTAAATAGTCACAAGTCTGACCGAAACGTCGTCGTAAGGTCCTCTTCCTGCTGTGCGCGGGTTGTGTGTGTATTATAACGCTTATGTGGTTTCGATCGCAGACCAGGCTGAGAAAATGTGTTATATGGCGTAACCACATCAAGACGTGAGTGGTGACGGTGGTCCCTTTATGGGCCCGGGACAACCCACTGCCTTACCTGTACTCACTAATATATTGACGTATAGGCAATATAGCCCTTCGTAACACTCATGTTACACGAAATGCTACATACTAATATAACTATCATTTCCAGGCACTTACTACTACTACTGCTGCCTTCACTACCATCATTCCTATTGACTTTACTGTCACTATTGTTTCTGCAACTATTATTATTATTATTATTTAATCCTTTACTTGGAAAACCTGTTTCTTTAGCAATGAAACACTTAGAATGTGCTAATTTAACAAATAAGTTGAAGCGAATGAGCAGGTATGCGTTTGTGCGAGTACACACACACACACACACACACTCTTGTGTTTATCTTTGTGTGCTTTCGGCTGAGTCTCTAGCTCATGGGTCCCTCATGAACATAAACCACAAGAATAACCCGGACACAAAAATAACACAAAGACAGCTAGGACACGAGAACACGGACACAAGTACAACATTAACTACAAGAACAAGGATCATGAGTCGTGATAACCACATTTCCCAGACCAGAAACCCGTGAAATATACTAATCTTGGCGGCTTTAAGCTGTTGCCCTGATAAGGACCTGACAAAAAGGATCGCCTTACGTGTCTCCTCCTCTCTGATTTCCCTCAGGGCGAGACCGTAACTCAGGATCACCTCTCACTCCTGTGGGGAAAGAGGAGGAGGATGAGGAGGATTAAGAGAAGGAAGAGGAGAAGAGGATTAAGAGAAGGATTGGGAAGAGCAAGAGGAAGAAAACTCGCTTGAATTCTGTGTTGTGGTGAGGGAGGGAAAGTCATTCCTTTCGTACCTTACACTATTCCAATCACTTTCTGAGGCATCTCCTTCCCAACGCTCAATTTAGTAGTTCCAGTCATTTACCTGTTGATGTTTCTCAATGCTCAACACCTGGGATTACACGAGTGTAGGAACCTTGCACAGGGAGGGTCAACACCTCCCCTCCTCCATCTGTCAACATTCTACATTTATCAGAGTCTTAGACATACCTGTGACTGGTTGCGATGGCGGTTCTTCCCTCGTAGCTCCGCCTGAGGTCAGGACTCGAATGATTTTAATTAAACACGCCTGCTTCACGCAGAAAAAAAAAGTGAGCATCTAAATTATATCATGCAAAGAAGTTCTATCGTATGTGAGGAAGATATCTATCGTATTATGCGGGGAAAACATCTAGCGTGCTATGTGAAGAAGATATCTACCGTGTTATGTGACGAAGACATCTATCGTGCTATGTGAGGAAACCATCTATCGTGTTATGCTAAGATGACATCAAGCGTGCTATGTGAGAGTCAACATGTGAAGCATCACTGAAGATTACCATGAAATGATTCAAGGGAGTCACTGTCCCCTGAGCCTGGTCCAGGACCAGGTCTCCAGACTGTGCAAGTGTTGCCACTCCAGGTGTTCACCAGTTATTACTTAAAGCTCCTTCAAAAATTGAGACGTGGCACATCAGTGGCATCAATCTATACGTTTCTGTGATATCAGTGATTTTTGAACGACAGTGGGATGATGACTATCTAGACTTCGTCTCCATAGAATATTTAAGGCATGTGATAGTCTTCTTTTTCAATTTTCAATACATACGGAGTTCCACGAGTCTGGGCCTGGGGCAGAGTGCAGGCAAGTGCTATCAATTTCTTCTTGAAAGTCGAGTGGGGCTACGAGGAGGTTATGCCAGAAATTATGGAAATATTGGCCAAGTTTTTGGGGCTCGTGAAAAACAAAATCATTTGGATTACCATTATTTTCTGATTGACTCGCCGAAAGTTGTCATCGGTGAAAGTTCCAGCTCTAAAAGCAAAAACCAAATACTGAATGTGGTTTTTGACCTGCATTTCACACGGGAGAAAAAATATTGTGAACTGCTTTCAATTTCATTAATGGATTTTTTCTTCATATTTCTCATGGACTCTTGAGGCTGAATTTTCAGTTTTCATCTCTATATTTTTCTATCTTCCTAATCAGTGTTTATTTTGTCCCCTTGAGACAGTGATAGATCCTTGACACGTTCAATGATCACTGGTCCACATCTGAGGCATCAATAACACTGGTCCACATCTGAGGCATCAATAACACTGGTCCACATCTGAGGCATCAATAACACTGGTCCACATCTGAGGCATCAATAACACTGGTCCACATCTGAGGCATCAATAACACTGGTCCACATCTGAGGCATCAATAACACTGGTCCACATCTGAGGCATCAATAACACTGGGTAACATCTGAGACATCAATAACACTGGTCTACATCTGAGGCATCAATAACACTGGGTAACATCTGAGGCATCAATAACACTGGTCTACATCTGAGGCATCAATAACACTGGTCCACATCTGAGGCATCAATAACACTGGTCCACATCTGAGACATCAATAACACTGGTCCACATCTGAGGCATCGTTAAACATCTGGGACAGCAACATCTGTAGTATCCACCAACACTGGGTAACATCTGTGGTATCCACTAGCACTGGGTAACATCTGAGGTATCCACAAACACTGGGTAACATCTGAGGCATTCACAAACACTGGGTAACATCTGTGGTATCCACCAACACTGGGTAACATCTGTGGTATCCACCAACACTGGGTAACATCTGTGGTATCCACCAACACTGGGTAACATCTGTGGTATCCACCAACACTGGGTAACATCTGTGGTATCCACCAACACTGGGTAACATCTGTGGTATCCAAACACTGGGTAACATCTGTGGTATGCACCAACACTGGGTAACATCTGTGGTATCCACCAACACTGGGTAACATCTGTGGTATCCACCAACACTGGGTAACATCTGTGGTATCCACCAACACTGGGTAACATCTGTGGTATCCACCAACACTGGGTAACATCTGTGGTATCCACTAGCACTGGGTAACATCTGTGGTATCCACTAGCACTGGGTAATATCTGTTGTATCCACTAGCACTGGGTAACATCTGTGGTATCCACTAGCACTGGGTAACATCTGTGGTACCACTAACACTGGGTAACATCTGTGGTACCACTAACACTGGGTAACATCTGTGGTATCCATTAGCACTGGGTAACATCTGTGGTACCACTAACACTGGGTAACATCTGTGGTATCCATTAGCACTGGGCAACACCTGGGTGGTTACTAAACATCTGGGGTATCCACTAGCACTGGGTAACATCTGTGGTATCCACTAACACTGGGTAACATATGTGGTATCCACTAGCACTGGGTAACATCTGTGGTATCCACTAGCACTGGTTAACATCTGTGGTATCCACTAGCACTGGGTAACATCTGTGGTATCCACTAGCACTGGGTAACATCTGTGGTATCCACTAGCACTGGGTAACATCTGTGGTATCCACTAGCACTGGGCAACATCTGGGTGGTTACTAAACATCTGGGGTATCCACTAGCGCTGGGTAACATCTGGGTGGTCAACATATGTGGTGTCCACTAGCACTGGGTAACATCCGGGACACAGCTGGACATCTGAGACATCACTGGCACTAGACATAAACTGGGACATCACTAACAATGGACATCCTCTGTGGCAGTGTTGTGGCTGAGCCACAGCTGGGGCACTTATGGCACTAGGATACATGAAGCCTCTCTGACACTGGGCTATACATGGGCCGTGTCTGGCACTGGCACTGAGCGACATCTGAGGCACCTCAATCACTGGGTAACATGTGGGGCACCACTGGCACTGGGTCACACACGTGGCACCCTTGACGTTTGGACATGGTCGGGGCACTTCTGGCACCGGGCCACACCTTCGGCACCTCTGGCACCGGGCCACACTTTGGCCACCTCTGGCACTGGGCCACACCTGCTGAACCTCTAAATCTTCACTCCACTTCAGGCACCTTTGACACGTGTCTACCTGTGATAATGGGTCACACCTTGGGCACTTCTGGAATTGTGTCATACCTTGGGCACCTCCGGCACTGTGCCATACCTTAGGCACTTCCGGCACTGGAACATACCTGGGGCACCAAGGACATTTTACCACCTCCAGAATACCTCTGACACTCTGCCACCTCTGATACTGGGCCATGCCTGAAGGACAATGTGGCACTGGGCCACTCCTGGGGCACCTGTTGCACCCTGGCCCTCCCTGAGTACCAGGCAACCCCCCTCCCCAGGCATCAACCCGGGCTTAGCGGCTTGCTACACCACCGCCTCGCTGGACGAAAACTATGCAAACACAGATCCAGAAAACAAAGGAAAAAATTATTTTTAAGAGGATTTTACACTATGTGGTCGCTCTGTGAGGGGTAGACTGAGGGTAGAGTGAGGGGTAGACTGAGAGTAGAGTGAGGGGTAGACTGAGGGTAGAGTGAGGGGTAGACTGAGGGTAGTGAGGGGTAGAGTGAGGGGTAGACTGAGGGTAGAGTGTGGGGTAGACTGAAGGTAGAGTGAGGGGTAGACTGAGGGTAGAGTGAGGGGTAGTGAGGGGATGGTAGGTTGAGGTCTTAGACCAGGCTTCCTAGGCCGGAATGGAAATTAAGAACTATGAAGAAGCACATAAGAAAGTAAAGGCATGTGAATACCGAATGAAAGTAGAAGTTTGTAAAATTGACCTGTCATGACTCCTGCCAGAGTGCAAAACATTCAACAGGTTTCCAGTACGTACTCGTCTGACAGGACGTTAGTGCCTCCCTGGATGGCGGCGGTCTACCAGAGGAGGAAGAGGAGATGGTAGGCTGAGGTTAGGATAGGGTGAGGGGATGGTAGAGTGAGGGGATGGTAGAGTGAGGGGATGGTAGAGTGAGGGGATGGTAGAGTGAGGGGATGGTAGAGTAAGGGGATGGTAGAGTGAGGGGATGGTAGAGTGAGGGGATGGTAGAGTGAGGGGATGGTAGAGTGAGGGGATGGTAGAGGGGATGGTAGAGTAAGGGGATGGTAGAGTGAGGGGATGGTAGAGTGAGGGGATGGTAGAGTGAGGGGATGGTAGAGTGAGGGGATGGTAGAGTGAGGGGATGGTAGAGTGAGGGGATGGTAGAGTGAGGGGATGGTAGAGTGAGGGGATGGTAGGGTGAGGGGATGGTAGAGTGAGGGGATGGTAGAGTGAGGGGATGGTAGGGTGAGGGATGGTAGGGGTGAGGGGATGGTAGGGTGAGGGGATGGTAGGGTGAGGGGATGGTAGAGTGAGGGGATGGTAGAGTGAGGGGATGGTAGAGTGAGGGGATGGTAGAGTGAGGGGATGGTATGGTGAGGGGATGGTAGGGTGAGGGGATGGTAGGGTGAGGGGATGGTAGAGTGAGGGGATGGTAGAGTGAGGGGATGGTAGAGTGAGGGGATGGTAAAGTGAGGGGATGGTAGGGAGGGGATAGTAGGGTGAGGGATGGTAGAGTGAGGGATGGTAGAGTGAGGGGATGGTAGAGTGAGGGGATGGTAGAGTGAGGGGATGGTAGAGTGAGGGGATGGTAGGGTGAGGGGATGGTAGAGTGAGGGATGGTAGAGTGAGGGATGGTAGAGTGAGGATGGTAGGGTGAGGGGATGGTAGAGTGAGGGGATGGTAGAGTGAGGGATGGTAGAGTGAGGGGATGGTAGGGTGAGGGGGTGGTAGAGTGAGGGATGGTAGAGTGAGGGGATGGTAGAGTGAGGGATGGTAGAGTGAGGGGATGGTAGAGTGAGGGGATGGTAAAGTGAGGGGATGGTAGGGTGAGGGATAGTAGGTGAGGGGATGGTAGAGTGAGGGATAGTAGAGTGAGGGGATGGTAGAGTGAGGGATGGTAGAGTGAGGGATGGTAAAGTGAGGGATGGTAGGGTGAGGGATAGTAGGGTGAGGGGATGGTAGGGGTGAGGGATGGTAGAGTGAGGGGATGGTAAAGTGAGGGATGGTAGGGTGAGGGATAGTAGGGTGAGGGGATGGTAGAGTGAGGGATGGTAGAGTGAGGGGATGGTAGAGTGAGGGATGGTAGAGTGAGGGATGGTAGGGTGAGGGATGGTAGAGTGAGGGGATGGTAGGGTGATGGGATGGTAGAGTGAGGGGATGGTAGGGTGAGGGATGGTAGGGTGAGGGATGGTAGGGTGAGGGGATGGTAGGGTGAGGGGGTGGTAGGGTGAGGGGATGGTAGAGAGGGGATGGTAGGGTGAGGGATGGTAGAGTGAGGGGATGGTAGTGAGAGGGATGGTAGGGGTGAGGGGATGGTAAAGTGAGGGATGGTAGGGTGAGGGGATAGTAGGGTGAGGGATGGTAGAGTGAGGGGATGGTAGAGTGAGGGGATGGTAGAGTGAGGTTAGGATAGGGTGAGAGGATTGTTGGATGAGAGTTGGATAGGGTGAGGGGATGGTAGGGTGAGGGGATGGTAGAGTGAGGGATGGTAGGGTGAGGGGATGGTAGAGTGAGGGGATGGTAGAGTGAGGGGATGGTAGAGGTGAGGTTATGGTAGGGTGAGGGGATGGTAGAGTGAGGGATGATAGGGTGAGGGGATGGTAGAGTGAGGGGATGGTAGAGTGAGGGGATGGTAGGGTGATGGGATGGTAGAGTGAGGGGATGATAGGGTGAGGGATGGTAGAGTGAGGGGATGGTAGTGAGGGGATGGTAGGGTGATGGGATGGTAGAGTGAGGGATGGTAGGGTGGGGATGGTAGGGTGAGGGGATGGTAGAGTGAGGGGATGGTAGGGTGAGGGGATGGTAGGGTGAGGGGATGGTAGAGTGAGGGGATGGTAGGGTGAGGGGATGGTAGAGTGAGGGGATGGTAGGGTGAGGGGATGGTAGGGTGAGGGGATGGTAGGGTGAGGGATGGTAGGGGAGGGATGGTAGGGTGAGGGGATGGTAGAGGGGGAGGGGATGGTAGAGTGAGGGATGGTAGGGTGAGGGGATGGTAGAGTGATGGGATGATAGGGTGAGGGATGGTAGAGTGAGGGATGGTAGGGGTGAGGGATGGTTGGGTGAGGGATGGTAGGGTGAGGGGATGGTAGGGTGAGGGGATGGTAGGTGAGGGATGGTAGGGTGAGGGGATGGTAGAGTGAGGGATGGTAGGTGAGGGGATGGTAGAGTGAGGGATGGTAGGTGAGGGATGGTAGGGGTGAGGGGATGGTAGGGTGAGGGGATGGTAGGGTGAGGGGATGGTAGGGTGAGGGGATGGTTGGTGAGGATGGTAGAGTGAGGGATGGTAGATGAGGGATGGTAGGGTGAGGGATGGTAGGGTGAGGGGATGGTAGAGTGAGGGGATGGTAGGGTGAGGGGATGGTAGAGTGAGGGATGGTAGAGTGAGGGGATGGTAGAGTGAGGGATGGTAGGATGAGGGATGGTAGGGTGAGGGATGGTAGGAGTGAGGGATGGTAGGTGAGGGGATGGTAGAGTGAGGGGATGGTAGAGTGAGGGGATGGTAGAGTGAGGGGATGGTAGAGTGAGGTTAGGATAGGGTGAGAGGATTGTTGGATGAGAGTTGGATAGGGTGAGGGGATGTAGACATAGTGGCATTTGCAGAGGTGGAGGCTCAGCTCCTGGCCCCACTGCCTAAACTAATCTGATGGGCAGAATTAATGTCTGGCCTCCTGAGCTTCATCATACCTACTATTGAAGCTGTGTATTAAGTTGACCTTCTCCACTTCCTCATCCAAATTCCACTTTTTAACTACACTGAAGGAAAAAATATTCCTAACCAGCCTATGATTGATCTTCAATTTCCACAAGCGTCTAATTCTACTTGCAACTCTTAACTCAGTGCATTCCTATCTGCCAGATCGTTTCCTCTTGAAATTATAAACTGTTTTTTCCGGCATATAAGGCGCACGACAGAAGTATCACAACGGTAAATCAATAATCATAATCAAGGGTTAATTACCCTCTTACTTTACACTAAAGTGTAACACAAAGTCTACCCTTGACCCTGACCTTGAGCATATAAGGCGCAGGCTGATTTTCCCAAAGACTTTTTGTGGGAAAAAAAGGTGCGTTTTATACGCCGGAAAATACGGTATGTCATAATCATGTCTCCCTTTGTTAAGGTCGCTAAATTCAGTTTGTTCCACTTCATAGTGCTCTTCTCTAAGTCTTGGGATTAGTCTGGTTGCAAACTTTGGATCTTCTCAGGTTTCTGCAGGTGTTTGGGTATGGGTACCACACAAGGACTTAGCTTAAATCGTGTATAGCAGTGGTCCTCGACCTTCCTACACAAGTGGGTCACATTTGAGGGTCAAGTGTGTGATGAAGGCCGCACGGTTTTGTTGACACTGTGCAGTGTGGAACCTACATAAAAGTGAATTCACAATTTCATGTGAGGGCCGCATCCATTTCCTGGAAGGGCCACATGCGGCCCTCGAGCCGCAGGTTGGGGACCCCCGGTGTATAGCATTCTGAAGGATTCTTTGTTCAGGTTCCTGACTGCCTCTGCGTTATTCTTGGTGCTATATTTACTCCTAGAACCTACCTGGAGGGTGTTCCGGGGGTCAACGCCCCCGCGGCCCGGTCAGGCTGTCGCTGCTGGCCGCACCTATGTCATTTTCCTTCACTGATATTTGCAGCTTCTCTCCTATGCTGTACTCTGTGTTTGGTCTTCCTTCGTATTTGTTTGGAATGAACTCTTAACAGCCCCTTACTGAGCTACTGCAGCCTGTCCAGGTAAGTGAGGGAGGGGGGGAGTGTATAGGTTGAATGAGGTCTACGATGAGGGGTGCTGGGTGACGGAGGATGGTAGGGGAGGCTGGGGATGGTAGGTGAGGATGGGGATGGCAGGGAAGGATGGGGATAGTAGGAGAGGATGGGGATGGTAGGGAGGATGGGGATGGTAGGTGAGGATGGGGATGGCAGGAAGGATGGGGATAGTAGGAGAGGATGGGGATTGTAGGGAGGATGGGGATGGTAGGTGAGGATGGGGATGGTAGGGAGGATAGGGATGGTAGGGGAGGATGGGGATAGGATAGGAGGAGGATGGGGATGGTAGGTGAGGATGGGGATGGTAGGAGAGGATGGGGATGGTAGGTGAGGATGGGGATGGTAGGTGAGGATGGGGATGGTAGGTGAGGATGGGGATGGTAGGTGAGGATGGGGATGGCAGGGAAGGATGGGGATGGTAGGAGAGGATGGGGATGGTAGGTGAGGATGGTAGGATGGTAGGGGAGGATGAGGATGGTAGGGGAGGATGGGGATGGTAGGGGAGGATGGGGATGGTAGGTGAGGATGGGGATGGTAGGGGAGGATGGGGATGGTAGGGGAGGATGGGGATGGTAGGGGAGGATGGGGATGGTAGGTGAGGATGGGGATGGTAGGTGAGGATGGGGATGGTAGGGGAGGATGAAGAAATAAAAGACCAAGGAAAGGAGAATCTTGGTCTCGGTAATCCTATTAGGTTAGGTCACAGGTGAGTGACACTGCTGCCTACAAGTGAGGCAGTGGCACCACAGGTAATGCAGTGGCACCACAGGTAAGGCAGTGGCACCACAGGTAAGGCAGTGGCACCACAGGTAAGGCAGTGGCACCACAGGTGAAGCAGTGGCATCATAGGTGAGGTGGCATCACACTAGTAATAATGCAAGTGTCACTCTTGCAGAGGGCCAGGGCACTGAAAAGAGGGTGGTGGTGGTTGGTGATAATGGTGGGTAGTGGTGGTAACAGTGGAGACTGGTGTTGATCGGAACACCGGGTAATAGTAGGGGGAAGAGGTGATATGAGGTGTGGGGAAGAGGGGAGAGGAGATCCCAAATAAAGAACCTTAAAGGTCAACCACCGTTCCATCAGTTAGCATCACTGTTCACTCCCACTGTGACATCCTGCAGGCACTGTTCACTCCCACTGTGACATCCTGCAGGCACTGTTCACTCCCACTGTGACATCCTGCAGGCACTGTTCACTCCCACTGTGACATCCTGCAGGCACTGTTCACTCCCTGTGACATCTGCAGGCACTATTCCTCACTGGACATCCTGCAGGCACTGTTCACTCCCACTGTGACATCCTGCAGGCACTGTTCACTCCCACTGTGACATCCTGCAGGCACTGTTCACTCCCACTGTGACATCCTGCAGGCACTGTTCCTCCACTGACATCCTGCAGGCACTGTTCCTCCCACTGTGACATCCTGCAGGCACTGTTCACTCCCACTGTGACATCCTGCAGGCACTGTTCACTCCCACTGTGACATCCTGCAGGCACTGTTCACTCCCACTGTGACATCCTGCAGGCACTGTTCACTCCCACTGTGACATCCTGCAGGCACTGTTCACTCCCACTGTGACATCCTGCAGGCACTGTTCACTCCCACTGTGACATCCTGCAGGCACTGTTCACTCCCACTGTGACATCCTGCAGGCACTGTTCACTCCCACTGTGACATCCTGCAGGCACTGTTCACTCCCACTGTGACATCCTGCAGGCACTGTTCACTCCCACTGTGACATCCTGCAGGCACTGTTCCTCCCACTGTGACATCCTGCAGGCACTGTTCACTCCCACTGTGACATCCTGCAGGCACTGTTCACTCCCACTGTGACATCCTGCAGGCACTGTTCACTCCCACTGTGACATCCTGCAGGCACTGTTCACTCCCACTGTGACATCCTGCAGGCACTGTTCACTCCCACTGACATCCTGCAGGCACTGTTCACTCCCACTGTGACATCCTGCAGGCACTGTTCACTCCCACTGACATCCTGCAGGCACTGTTCACTCCCACTGTGACATCCTGCAGGCACTGTTCACTCCCACTGTGACATCCTGCAGGCACTGTTCACTCCCACTGTGACATCCTGCAGGCACTGTTCACTCCCACTGTGACATCCTGCAGGCACTGTTCACTCCCACTGTGACATCCTGCAGGCACTGTTCACTCCCACTGTGACATCCTGCAGGCACTGTTCACTCCCACTGTGACATCCTGCAGGCACTGTTCACTCCCACTGTGACATCCTGCAGGCACTGTTCACTCCCACTGTGACATCCTGCAGGCACTGTTCACTCCCACTGACATCCTGCAGGCACTGTTCACTCCCACTGTGACATCCTGCATGCACTGTTCACTCCCACTGACATCCTGCAGGCACTGTTCACTCCCACTGACATCCTGCAGGCAATGGTAACTCCCACTGACATCCTGCAGGCACTTCACTCCCACTGTGACATCCTGCAGGCACTGTTCACTCCCACTGTGACATCCTGCAGGCACTGTTCACTCCCACTGTGACATCCTGCAGGCACTGTTCACTCCCACTGACATCCTGTAGACACTGTTCACTCCCACTGACATCCTGTAGGCACTGTTCACTCCCACTGACATCCTGCAGGCACTGCTCACTCCCACTGTGACATCCTGCAGATGTCAGTAGTAGTAGTATTTGTATCTTACAATACCCGTTACTGGGTCACAGCTCCCTACGTGATCACTAACCGTTAGTGACTCACTGGTGACCTAGCATGATGTTTGAATGCCGCCGTTGCCCTCCAGGCACTGGGCAGGGCAGTTCAAGACGAAACATTAAGGAGACAGGTTAGGCTCTGGTGCTCTCCCATATTTTTCCACTAATATATAAGTTACTAATCCAAGCTACGTTTGTGTTTATTACCAAATCCATCAAGAACCCACACGACAAATTGGTGGCAGCGTTGTGGGCATGGATTAGGGTATTTACGCAGATTTAAGAATATAGAGCCGGGTCTTTCTGAGTGTTGCTGGTGTTTCCCTAATCAAGCCCGCCCGCCCGCCCGCCGTCTTACACTCACCCCACCTCCACAGGGCGTCGCCAGCCTGCAAAGCCAGTTTGTACAGCCGTCTCTCAAGCTTCCTGGCTTAGTTATCGTGTTAACTGCTAACCTTCGAGGAGTTGATCCGGGTTTTGCAATTAAGCCAGCCAGTTAAGCCAGTCTATGGGAGAGAGCCTCAGTTAATCATCCAGCCTGTCTCTTCAGTCATCCAACCTGCTCCTTCATGCTGTGTGCATAGTTACAAGCATTCAAGTCAGCCAGTCTCGAGGGCTTAAGCCAGCTGCTTCTCCAGCAAAGCCAGTTCCTCATTCAGCACCGCCCCTCGTTTGTACCACAGCGTCCAATCATAGTAGACAACAATCACAGCGATCGCTCAAGACCAGTGTACCGAGTCATTATAACCCTCATAGTGTTCATAGTACATTCAATAACCATAGTAAGAGGACTTGTTACAACTGCGGTTACCTTGGCCATACTGCAGTTAACTGTCCTGATAGTCACCTTAAGAGGCGTCGTACTGATGATGACTACCAATCACAATTGCCGTACCGAATACATGGACACGACACATCTGAGTGCAATGCTCTCTACAACCTTGGGTACTCTAGATCTTTCCGTGGCCATTCCTACAGCAGAACTAGGAGAGGAAATCGAGGTCGTGGTTCTCAGGCTAATAACCAGCCCCAGGCTCATTCTTCCAATTCAGGGGAATTCGAGCGCCCCAGTCAAACCGCCCAGTGGTGACAGTAGGTGATAATGAGTACTCCATCCCCGTTAGTAATTCCTTCAATGCCTTAAGCAGTCTCGAAGAAGAAAGTCTCGATGATGTTGCTTCACGTCTTTGATGAAGATATTTTTTCTTATGAAAATCCTCCTTCTTGCTTGTACATAAATTATAATGCAACAATAGGTCCCTTAGTACAAGCCTCTGTTCTCAATGCACCCGTTCATGTGTTCATGGACTCTGGTGAGCAAGTCGTGTCCTCCCTTAGTGGTGTGGCCGATTCTCATCTCTCACCTTTTCTATCCAAGGTAGAGATTTTACTGCTTCCTTCCTTGTTGTTGGCCAGATTAGTTTTCCTGGTGATATTTTACTGGGATTTGCTTCCATGAGAGATTTACGGATTGTGTTTGATCCTTACCGATGGCATGCACAAATTGATGACGTGATCGTACCATTTTGGGGTTAACAGCTTGGATCCGAGATCTGCCTTACTGCCGAAGAGTACGAAGTTCGGATTAAGTCCTTCCAGGCCAGTGCATTTTCCAGTAGCATACCCAAGCGATCAGGCACTGGTAATCCTGTCATTCCTGTCTGTGTTCCACCTACAACTTCAGACATGTAAGATAGAGTCCAGTTGTCCCAGGTGTCTGAGGAACCTCAGACTACCTTGAGTATTGAGCCTATCCCTGCTAGTTCAAGTAGCAGTTTCTCCACAGGACGCCTTGTCGGAAAACGACTATTTGAAACTAGTAATGCCATCTCTTGTTGATGTCACTTGCCATCTGCAGAAAGACGTTTCTGTCGCGTCTAGTGTGCTCACTAGTGTCTGTTGTTGTCCCACATGTTCCAGATGGTGATAACATCCTCAATGACAGTGATTCCTGCAAAGGCAAGGGTTTGTTTGTTTGTTGAGCCATCCTTACATGTTGTAAGAAAGAATAAGATCCATTTCTTCCTTGCTAACACTTCCGGTCTCAGTGCTCGCCTCAAGTGCAAATACCAATATTGTTGACCTTGTTTACTATCCTTACCCTGTTCAGGTAGAGGATGAGTCACCTGACCAGTGGGTCGGTGCTATTTCAACCAGGGAGAGCCCATCCACTCCACTGAGGTCAAACAGTTGTTGAATCACAAACGTCGTAAAGCCATTGCCTTACCAGGTGAGACGGGTATAACAAACTTACTGTCCCATCATATCCCACTTGAACCTGGTACTAGACCAATTTATATACCTGCATGCAGAATGCCACATTCACAAGTTGCTGTCACAGATGAATTGATCAATCAGATGCTTGAGGATGGTGTTATTGCACCTAGCAATTCACCCTGGAATGCGCCCCTGATCTTAGTACCTAAGAAGGACGGTACTTGGCACCCAGTGATTGACTTTATGAAGTTAAATGCGAAAACAATTCCAGATCGCTTCCCACTTCCTGTACTTGGTGACCTTTTACGTAATATCGTAGATAAAGTCTTCTCGACACTAGATTTGTTATAAGGGTTTTGGCAAGTCCCTCTTCACGAGGACAGCCAAGAGCTAACCGCATTCTCCACTCCAACAGGCCATTATCACTTCCTCCATATGGCTTTCAGTTTACACTCTTTGCCTATCACATTCTCGAGGCTAATGACTAATATGTTTATAGGCCTCATAGGTAACGAACCTATGGTGTACTTAGATGTGATTGTCATGTCAGAAGACATGGATACGCAACTTGAAAAGACTATGTGGTACTGGGTAAGCTTGAAGATGCCAATTTAAAGATCAAACTGTCTAAATGTCAATTTTTCAGATCAGAAATAAAGTTTCTTGGTCACGTAGTCACTCTTAGAGGGGTTACGACTGGCCAAAGTAAAGTAACTGCAGTATTAAATTTTCCATCTCCCAAAATTGCTGATGCTGTAAGATCCTTTGAGGGCTTAGCAGGTTTTTATAGATCTTTCATTGATAATTTTTCTTCCATAGCAGCTCCTCTGAGTTGCTTAAGAAAGATACTCCATTCATTTGGACCTTCCGTCAAGAAAGAACATTTCAAACTCTCAAAGAAAAGCTAACATCTGCTTCAATTTTTAAATTTCCAGATTTTTCTAAGCCTTTCTATATGACAACTGATGCTAGTTCTATTGGCATAGGTGCCGTACTAGCTCAGAAGACCAGTAGCAAGTACAACGCAGTTGCATTTGCTAGCCTTGGTAAGGACCCAGGCTGAACGTAATTAGTATACAGTAACTAAGCAAGAAACCTTAGCGATGGTATGGTCCTTAAAGCACTTCTGAGACATTATATATCAGTACTCCGTTCATGTCTTAACAGACCATGCCCCACTGATACCTTTATTCCAGAACAAACAACCTACTGGAAGACTAGCCAAGAGTTCAACCCTACCTTTGAACAAATACCTGGCAAGTCAAATATAGTTGCAGATGCTTTATCGTGACCTCCATTTAGTGCCGAGAGAGTAAAGAATGCTCAAAGAACAGATCCCATGTGGTCTGGTCTGATTCGATTCCTGCTCCAGGAAGATTTTATTCTTACTGTGAAGCCACCAGCACCCATCAGTGACTTTGTCATGAACCAAGAATTACTGTATCAAACAGCTGAGCTGGGTACTCCTAGCAGAAGGGTATACCAGTTAGTAATTCCAGTCACTAGTGAATGTAGCCTTACATCTCGTTCACGATGTACCAGGTGTTGCGCATCCTCGTATGGATCGTTCTGTAAAACAAGCCAGATTGAAATACTTTTGGCCTTGTATGGCAACTTATATTACTGAGCATGTTAGGAAATGTAGTGTCAACATAAAGGCAAGGTTAATGGTCCTAATCCAATCCAGGTGTATCCAACTACTAGCGAACCATGGGAAAGAGTTGCGCTAGATCTGTTAACTAATTTCCAATGTTCTCTCCAGGGCAACAAACATCTGTGTGTTATGGGCGATCATTTCACCAGATATTGAGAGTTAGTTCCCATTGCAGATAAGACTGCCGAGACAGTAGCTAAAGCATTTAAAGAACGTATAATCTGCAAGCATACCACTCCTAAGTCCCTAGTAACAGATAATGGAGATGAATTCTGTAATGAGATTCTTAAAAAATTGTGTACTTTGTACAAGGTCTCTAAATCGACCATTGTTCCTCACCATCCTGCCAGTAATGGTTTAGCGGAAAGAACTAATAAGAAAGTACATACTTGATGTCTTGAGAGCCACTATCAATCCCAATGTTGCAACCTGGGATGAAGTTATACCTAATGTTCAGATTACAATAAATTCTGCTTAGAATGTTTCTATAGGTGACAATCCACATTATGTGTTGTATGGTGTCGATAAGACAACATGAGTTATATTTTAATCCGAAACCAAATTACAATCCTGATGATTTCATAGCAACTCGTACCAGCTTAGCTCAAAGTGTTTTTAGAAGGATCCGTGAAACACCTCAAAAATCAACAGAAGAATTTACAAGTCACTAATACTCGAGCAAAACTGACCAAAATTAAAGTGGGTTCCAGAGTTATGCTGACTAACTTTAACAAAACGTCCACAATGCCTAAGCTTGGTCAAAAGTTTGTTGGTCCTTATCAAGTAGTAGAACATATCAATGGCAATAAGTATAAGGTTAGAGAAATCAGCACTGGTCAGTTTAAAGAATCGCATTTAGATCATATGAAGTTAGTATGCGATGAGAATGAGGTCCCTGACAACCAGACAAATGAGAAAGACTCTGACAATCCTCCTGATGCTGTACCCTCAGCCTATATGTCGTTATTCCCTACGTACATGACAAGTATTGAGAAATCTTCAAGTATCATTTCTAAATACCAATTTAGATCTTCCTCAACCACAAATTGAGTTACCCATTGCAACAGAGTTTGATCCTCCCAGAGATGATAACCATTCTGCATATGTAAATCTCACCCTAACAGAGTTGGGGTTAAATGTTAATAACCTGTATAGATGAATAATATAGTTTAACCTGTATTTCAACTGTATTATACTATATCAACTTTTTATTATTCAAGAATTTTTTTTGTGTGTGTTCACGTTCTCTCCGAATTCTGAGATTTAACAGTACTAGATTTGAGTGCACCAAGTCTGCCTTTTCTGTTAAACACTTCCTTCTTTGTAAATATATTTCCTCAGAATCCGTAGATCACATGAATACAGATCAATCGATCATTATTTTTTTTATCTCTTTTATTGTATATCCCACCGTTGATTTTATCTATTCCTATGAATTGTGATATATCATAGTTGTAATGCATTACATTAATTTCCATCTCAATAATATCTTTATGTATAGTTATAATGTTCAACTATTGTGTACTTTGGCATTGTATAGAATCAGCCCAGAGCCGTACGGCTGTCGCCTCTAGTTTGTATTAGCTGTATGTCGGGACACCATATGTAACATGGCCAAGCTGTCAGTAGTAGTTCAGTAGCAGTTTTTTTATCTTACCAATAACCGTTACTGAGTCATAGCTCCCTACGTGATCACTAACCGTTAGTGACTCACTGGTGACCTAGCATGATGTTTGAATGCCGCTGTTGCCCTCCAGGCACTGGGCATTGCAGTTCAAGACGAGATATTGAGGAGACAGGTTAGGCTCTGAGTGCTTCCCATATTTTTCCACTAATATATAACTTACTAAGCCAAGCTATGTTTGTGTTTATTACCAAATCCGTCAAGAACCCACACGACACAGGCACTGTTTACTCCCACAACCACGCCACGCATTATATACCTTGGAAATATTTCGAGTTTTCCTACTGCCCCTACCCGGACTTGGTCCAGGCTTGCCTGGTCACTCAGGCTGTCACTCTCTCATACTCGACAAATACATACCACTGGTTTCCAGGGATCTACCACAGCTTGACTCAAGGATATTATTTCAACTTACTGCCTGAACTACTAGGCTCAGCAGCCACATGTACAACGCAGAGATCTTTATTCATGATACGTTTCACCTCTGCGTCTGAAATACACAACAGTGGCTTTCTTCTGTCCTTAATATTTTATTGCTTGCAAACTACGTGCAAACAGGCTAGCAATAACAGCGCGAGCTGGTCACAGACCGGGCCGCGGGGGTGTTGACTCCCGCAACCCTCTTCATGTATACTCCAGGTAACTATATTTTGTAATGCTGCAGAAATACTAATTTCTTTTTGTTTGTACGTGCTGGCTTCATCAGTCAAATACAGAGGCGAATTACAATCATAGAAGTGTAGAGGTAGTTTGATATAATCATTTGCCCAGCCTTGATGGAAGATGGTCTGTCTCTTATCCTAGATCTTACTCATCTACTCACCGGCATCATATACCACTTATAACATAATCAATCAACCTGATGAATGATGTACAGTAACCGCAGAGAAAGAGGAAGGAGGAGGACGAGAGAAAAAACACAATACTAAAGAGCATCGTTCAAGACAACAGGACAATGTGAGTAAACTTGATAGTCAAACCACGGACAGGTGGGGGTTAGAACGCATGGCAAGCGAGTCTTAAACCTCCAGGCCAGTTCTACTATGGTACTTCCTATCTGTTTACGACGTCATCATGCCCGGTCTTTGACCAGATTTACCCCGACTTAAATGAGTCTTGTTAGTATACAACACTGACCTACCTGCAGTCTGCTTGGAGTGTGTTCCCAGTGTCAACACCCTCGTGGCCTGGTCCGACCACATCTCCCGGTGAGGCAGGCTGTTGGTGCTAGCTGCACGAAATCCAACGTAAGCACCACAACCCAACTTGTGAAACTTGTCCAGTAAGTATTCCCTTTGTGTACTCATTGCACTCTTGCTTTTCACTGGAAAATTTCGCACTGTCTGCCAAATCTCTCGCCTTCGTAGTGAATGGCTCGTGAGAGTGCAGATTTGGGCGTAATCTAAATGCTTCACGTGTAGATTACAATGCATCTTTCTCGCCTACCTTATATGCCTTTGATGACTTTCGAGAGTTTTTCTACTCCCGGAGTCCGACCGTGAGCCAGGATTGTCTAAGGCTTGCATGATCAACCAGGCTGTTGCTGCTGGTTCACGTATCCTTCACAGCCTGGTTGATGTGGCACCTGGTGAAGATACTTGTCAAGTTTCCTCTTGAAGGCTTCTACACTTGTTCCAGCAGTGTTTCTGATATTTTCTAGTAAGATGTTGAATAGTCTGGGACCACGGATGTTGATATAATGTTCTCTTATTGTGCCCACAACACCTCTACTTTTCACTGGGTTTATTTTACACTTCCTCCCATCTCTTTCATTCCAGTATGTTGTTATGGCCGTGTGCAAATTCGGGACCAGACCCTCAAGTACTTTCCAAGTATACAAGACTGGCGGGGCCAGGAGCTATGAAACGACCCCCTATCAACGCAAGTAGGCAAGTACAAAAATACCATCAAAAAACAGGCTGAAGACCCACATTCAAAACTAAACAAAAAATGCCATACTGATTAACACACACAAACACAGTTTATAATTAATTTTTTTTTAACTAATAATTTTATGGGACCCAATTAGCTGGCCTGACAATGGCCCAGTTATCAGACTGTGCTGCCACAATGACTGGGTGATGAGGGAGGGAGTTTGGGAGGGTGTTGGGGGGAGGGGCCGGGAGACAGGCAGAGGGGGCGATGAGGAGAGATAAAAGGTGGTGGGGAGATGAAGGGGCGTAGGTTGAAGGAGTAACGGGAAGGAGGAGGAGGAAAAATATGAAAGGAAAATGGAGAAGAAACAGAAGCAAAAGGATAATGGAAGAGAAAAAGGAGCCAGTAACAGTATGGCTAGTGTTGCTGTGCTTCCAACCTACCTACTGCTACCTAAGACACACACCTACCTACTGCTACCTAAGACACACACCTACCTACTGCTACCTAAGATATACACCTACCTACTGCTACCTAAGACACACACCTACCTACTGCTACCTAAGATATACACCTACCTACTGCTACCTAAGATATACACCTACCTACTGCTACCTAAGATATACACCTACCTACTGCTACCTAAGATATACACCTACCTACTGCTACCTAAGATATACACCTACCTACTGCTACCTAAGATATACACCTACCTACTGCTACCTAAGATATACACCTACCTACTGTGCTACCTAAGATATACACCTACCTAAGACACACACCTACCTACTGCTACCTAAGACACACACCTACCTACTGCTACCTAAGACACACCTACCTACTGCTACCTAAGACACACACCTACCTACTGCTACCTATGACACCTACCTACTGCTACCTAAGATATACACCTACCTACTGCTACCTAAGACACACACCTAACTACTGCTACCTAAGACACACACCTAACTACTGCTACCTAAGACACACACCTACCTACTGCTACCTAAGATATACACCTACCTACTGCTACCTAAGATATACACCTACCTACTGTGCTACGTAAGATATACACCTACCTACTGCTACCTAAGATATACACCTACCTACTGCTACCTAAGACACACACCTACCTACTGCTACCTAAGACACACACCTACCTACTGCTACCTAAGATATACACCTACCTACTGCTACCTAAGATATACACCTACCTACTGTGCTACGTAAGATATACACCTACCTACTGCTACCTAAGATATACACCTACATACTGGTACCTAAGACACACACCTAACTACTGCTACCTAAGACACACACCTACCTACTGCTACCTAAGATATACACCTACCTACTGCTACCTAAGACACACACCTAACTACTGTCTAAGACACACACCTACCTACTGCTACCTAAGATATACACCTACCTACTGCTACCTAAGATATACACCTACCTACTGCTACCTACGACACACACCTACCTACTGCTACCTAAGACACACCTACCTACTGCTACCTAAGACACACCTACCTACTGCTACCTAAGACACACCTACCTACTGCTACCTAAGACACACCTACCTACTGCTACCTAAGACACACACCTACCTACTGCTACCTAAGACACACACCTACCTACTGCTACCTAAGACACACACCTACCTACTGCCACCTAAGACACACACCTACCTACTGCTACCTAAGACACACCTACCTACTGCTACCTAAGATACACACAAACCTACTGCTATCTAAGACACACACCTACCTACTGCTTATATAGTACAGGCTATGACCTTTAATAGTACAGGCTATGACCTTTAATAGTACAGGCTATGACCTTTAATAGTACAGGCTATGACCTTTAATAGTACAGGCTATGACCTTTAATAGTACAGGCTATGACCTTTAATAGTACAGGCTATGACCTTTAATAGTACAGGCTATGACCTTTAATAGTACAGGCTATGACCTTTAATAGTACAGGCTATGACCTTTAATAGTACAGGCTATGACCTTTAATAGTACAGGCTATGACCTTTAATAGTACAGGCTATGACCTTTAATAGTACAGGCTATGACCTTTAATAGTACAGGCTATGACCTTTAATAGTACAGGCTATGACCTTTAATAGTACAGGCTATGACCTTTAATAGTACAGGCTATGACCTTTAATAGTACAGGCTATGACCTTTAATAGTACAGGCTATGACCTTTAATAGTACAGGCTATGACCTTTAATAGTACAGGCTATGACCTTTAATAGTACAGGCTATGACCTTTAATAGTACTGGCTATGACCTTTAATAGTACAGGCTATGACCTTTAATAGTACAGGCTATGACCTTTAATAGTACAGACTATATAGACCTGCGGGTCGCTAGCACCAACAGACTGGGTGATCAAACAATACACAACTAGGTTCTGGCCTCAGACTGGGACTGGAGGACAGAGACACCCTCGAAACTGGTCACAGGTTAAGTCACAACTGTTTTATTAATTCTTCACGTACCTTTGATGAGTTCCCAGAGTTTTTCCTACTACCAGAGCCCGGCCTTGGGCCAGGCTCGTCTGGTAATTGCCTGGTTAACCAGGCTGTTACTGCTGGCGGCCCGTCGTATAGGGTAAAAGGTAAGACATATTATAGGCTAGCTAGTGGGAGAAGTCAATACGTGCTAGCTAGAGGGACAAGACAATACGTGCTAGCTAGAGGGACAAGACAATACGTGCTAGCTAGAGGGACAAGACAATACGTGCTAGCTAGAGGGACAAGACAATACGTGCTAGCTAGATGGACAAGACAATACGTGCTAGCTAGAGGGACAAGACAATACGTGCTAGCTAGAGGGACAAGACAATACGTGCTAGCTAGGGGGACAAGACAATACGTGCTAGCTAGAGGGACAAGACAATACGTGCTAGCTAGAGGGACAAGACAATACGAGCTAGCTAGAGGGACAAGACAATACGAGCTAGCTAGAGGGACAAGACAATACGTGCTAGCTAGAGGGACAAGACAATACGTGCTAGCTAGAGGGACAAGACAATACGTGCTAGCTAGAGGGACAAGACAATACGTGCTAGCTAGAGGGACAAGACAATACGTGCTAGCTAGAGGGACAAGACAATACGAGCTAGCTAGAGGGACAAGACAATACGTGCTAGCTAGAGGGACAAGACAATACGTGCTAGCTAGAGGACAAGACAATACGTGCTAGCTAGAGGGACAAGACAATACGTGCTAGCTAGAGGGACAAGACAATACATGCTAGCTAGAGGGACAAGACAATACGAGCTAGCTAGAGGGACAAGACAATACGTGCTAGCTAGAGGGACAAGACAATACGAGCTAGCTAGAGGGACAAGACAATACGTGCTAGCTAGAGGGACAAGACAATACGTGCTAGCTAGAGGGACAAGACAATACGTGCTAGCTAGAGGGACAAGACAATACGAGCTAGCTAGAGGGACAAGACAATACGAGCTAGCTAGAGGGACAAGACAATACGTGCTAGCTAGAGGGACAAGACAATACGTGCTAGCTAGAGGGACAAGACAATACGTGCTAGCTAGAGGGACAAGACAATACGTGCTAGCTAGAGGGACAAGACAATACATGCTAGCTAGAGGGAGAAGTCAACATATACTAGCTATAGATTGTTTAAATAATTGCTACTGATTCTTGAGTCAGTCAGATTGTCAGGCAGTCAGACTGTTAGGCAGTCAGACTGTCAGGCAGTCAGACTGTCAGGCAGTCAGACTGTCAGGCAGTCAGACTGTCAGGCAGTCAGACTGTCAGGCAGTCAGACTGTTAGGCAGTCAGACTGTCAGGCAATCAGACTGTTAGGCAGTCAGATTGTCAGGCAGTCAGACTGTCAAGGCAGTCAGACTGTCAAGGCAGTCAGACTGTCAAGGCAGTCAGACTGTCAGGCACTCTCTCTTCCTCCCCCGCCCCCGCCCCCCCCTCCCTCTAAAACCCGCCCAATTCCATCTTTTCCCCTCACATCAATGACCTCTTTAAAAACCTGCCCACCGCCAGGCATCATACAAAGAAAGCGAACAAGCGTAGCACAGGATAAAGCGATAAAACCCACAAAAAACACCGTAAAACAATAAAACACCAGTGCTTGTTCCAGCGTCTCTTTCCTGGAGCCCAACACCTGCTGACCCATACAACCCCCTGGGCACATCTGTTTGTTTACTGCGAATATTCATTTGTTACCAAGTGGGGGAGAGGGGAAGAGATAAGTGGAGAGGGGAAGAGAGAGGGGGGAAATGGAAGGCTGGTAGGGAGAGGGGTATAGGGATAGGTGGGAGGGACAGAGGAGGAAGGATGGTGCCGTCCATTTTTAAAGACGAGAGGTGAATTGGCTGGAGAGGCCAGGCGTGTTTGTGGGGCATACAGGTGTTGGTGAAACAGGTGTGTAAGTGGGGCATACAGGTGTTGGTGAAACAGGTGTGTAAGTGGGGTATACAGGTGTGTAAGTGGGTATACAGGTGTGTAAGTTGGGTATACAGGTGTGTAAGTGGGTATACAGGTGTGTAAGTTGGGTATACAGGTGTGTAAGTGGGGTATACAGGTAAGTGGGGTATACAGGTGTGTAAGTGGGGTATACAGGTGTGTAAGTGGGGTATACAGGTGTGTAAGTGGGGTATACAGGTGTGTAAGTGGGGTTTACAGGTGTGTGAGGTATACAGGTGTGTAAGTGGGGTATACAGGTGTTTGGTGGAACAGGTATGTTTGTGGGGCACACAGGTGTTGGTGGGGCATACAGGAGTTTGTGGAACAGGTGTGTTTGTGGGGCATTTCAGTGTGTCAGTGGGCCCCACACGTGTACTAGTGGAAGAGGTGTGTCAGTCGCCCCCACACGTGTACTAGTGGAACAGGTGTGTCAGTCGCCCCCACACGTGTACTAGTCGAACATGTGTCAGTGTTTCTGGTGATCAAGTGTAATCTGAAGGAGAGGGTGGCTCCAATTCCTTGAATCAAGAGCCCTTGACCCGCTGCAGCACGTGTGTCATTCCCATACGGAATAGTTAGTGTTTTAATAGACGGTCAACAGAAAAAGCTTGACAGTCAACAGGAAAAGCTTGACAGTCAACAGGAAAAGCTTGACAGTCAACAGAAAAAGCTTGACAGTCAACAGGAAAAGCTTGACAGTCAACAGAAAAAGCTTGACAGTCAACAGGAAAAGCTTGACAGTCAACAGGAAAGCCTGGCAGTCAAAAGGAAAGCCTAATAATCAACATAAAAGCCTGACAGTCAACAGGAAAGCCTAATAATCAACATAAAAGCCTGACAGTCAACAGGAAAGCCTAATAATCAACATAAAAGCCTGACAGTCAACAGGAAAGCCTAATAATCAACATAAAAGCCTGACAGTCAACAGAAAAGCCTAATAATCAACATAAAAGCCTGACAGTCAACAGAAAAGCCTAATAATCAACATAAAAGCCTGACAGTCAACAGACAAGCCTTGCACGCTTCTTTCAACAAGTTAAGACCAAGAGCATTCAAGTCTTCCTTCATAGTTTTTGCTCACTCTCAAGTTCACTCTGGGCTGCTTCAATATACAGATATCACTAACTTAACAAATCATCATTATCTAATTTCAGCAAATCCTGCACCAAATGCTGCCAACCTTAGGCACAATGTGCCTGAATTGCATTCTAAAATATAGCACTGGAGTGTGTGTTATTTTTAAAAAAGTATATGAAACATTAAAACATATAGAAAATTTGGCTAAAACGTTATTTTATTGCATATTTCGACAATCAGCAGCGCGGTTTGAAGCATTTTCTGACCTATCTCAATTGTTAACTAAAATATGTATACAAATCATTGTAAAAACAGTTAGGCTTTATTACTCGAAATAATAATACTTTATAATAGGACATAAGATGGCGTCTGTGAGGAGGTAAAATTGAGGGGGAAGAGATGAGGAGGAAGAGAGTTGAGGGGGGGGCGGTTGTGAGGACGCTTGTGAGTTGAGGGGGGCGGTGGTGAGGACGCTTGTGAGTTGAGGGGGAGGTGGTGAGGACGCTTGTGAGTTGAGGGGGAGGTGGTGAGGACTCTTGTTTACTGCATGTGAGGTAGAGCATGGCGTGTCCTTCAGACACACTACGGGTCACACTCTTCAACAATCCACGAGCACACCCACCATGTGTACTGTAGCAAGGAGCACGACTACTGTCAACACACAAGAAAGGAGCACTGCATCAGGCCTACTGGCTCATGCTAGGCACGTCCAAGTCATAAGAGCTTAAGAAAGGAGGAAAACTGAAGAGAGCTCCATAGCCAACAACACTGGTCTTCAAGAGGTAACCGGACCACTGACTGATCAAAACAGCCATCACAGCCTGGTTGATCTGGCACTTAGCGAACGAAGTGATACAATTTTTATTTTTCATGAAGACTTCTGTACTTGTTCCAGCAATATTTATATCTACTGGTAGCAGGTCCTGGGCCATGGATGTTGACACAGTGTTCTCTGATTGTGCTCACAGGACCTCAGCTTTTCACTTGATTTATTTTACACGAGAGGGAAAGGGACTAAAATAAGGAGGGAAAGAGAGCGAGAGAATGAAGGAAAGCAAACGTGATGAACTGGGAGAAAGGTATAAACCCTGGTAATAGATACCGACAAATTGGTTTAGAAAGACACGTGAGCAAACACTAGGACATATTTATTAGAAAACGTTTCGGTCCCGATACCTTGATCACTTCTAGCAGAGGTTAAAATGACGGCATACGTATATATACAGGCGGTGAGTGGGAGAATACAGGATGGAAAAAGAGTAAAGAGGATATGGAGAAAACAGGAGGAAACACAAGGTAGGAGAGAGAAACTGGAAAGAGTTAGTGGTGGGCGAGGCAGTGAGATGTTGCATTTGCTCAGTGCTCGCATTGAAGGGTCATTACACACAATTCATTAAAAGATACAACGCCATACAAAACACTTGCATAATAAAAATATAACCCAATCCTTAAAATAATGCAACTGTAAGAAGTTCAAACAAGTGGTATCCATTAAAAATCTCATTAATCTATTCAGAATAAAACCCTGAAAATGTCACCGAGGTGCCAACAGTCACCCCAGTGATTATAAAATATTTTAGATACTAAAATAAGATAGAGCAACAGTAATGAAGTAAACTAACACCTTGGGATCAGGATGAAGGCAGGAAAACACAAGCACAAGCAAAATAACACAAGCACAAGCAAAATAACACAAGCACAAGGAAAATAACACAAGCACAAGGAAAATAACAAGCGTAAGGAAAATCCGAACCAAAGCTACTCCATAGACACACTGGAAGGAAAATGAGAGTATCGGCACAATTAACGAGACTGACAAAAGAAGCACACTCGTTAGACAGAACACTGTGTAATTCAACAACACTTCCTAAGTGTGATACACAGTGACATAACACCAATTACCAGTACAGTAATAAGGTGAAGTAACAGCATAGAAGTAACAAGCAATTTGGTAAATTTTATGACGAGACAGAAAAACAGACAAATGCGGTATAATGCGATCTTTATTGACAACGTTTCGCCCACACAGTGGGCTTTATCAAGTCACAAACAGATCTACCTGAACACAGAGTACAGATCTGTTTGTGACTTGATAAAGACCATTGTGTGGGCGAAACGTGGTCAATAAAGGATCGCACTATACTACATTCGCGCATTTTTCCCACATGTCGGTGTTTCATACCCGTCATCTCCATCCATAATGAGACGTTGCGCCTGCTCAGCAGGCTTCCTCAGCCGAAATACGAGGTGGTCAGTCCCATCGAAATAGCCCTGAACTACATATAATTATTTTTGAATAGCATCCCATGCAGTCTTGCGTAGAAAATGAGAAAACAAAAACAAGGAGGATAGGATTCACCTCTGAACAACAAAATGGAATCGAAGCCGGAAAATCCTGTCTCGGGAATGTGTTTACAACCTTTGACAGACTAGCGGAGATCAGAGGAGGACGGGCGGACTGACAGACAGAAATGGTGATATTGATGTCAAGAAAGATGGGAGTAAAACGCTGGTCATTACTGTTACATCACACAACTTTCCACCACACAACACTGCCCACACTACAAGTACAACTGGGATACAAGTGTCCATACACAGGTACAACCAGAGATAACAGGTGTACAGGGATACAAGTGTCCACACCACAGGTACAACCAGAGATAACAGGTGTACAGGGGTACTAGTGTTCACACTACAGGTACAACCAGAGATAACAGGTGTACAGGGGTACTAGTGTCCACACCACAGGTACAACCAGAGATAACAGGTGTACAGGGGTACTAGTGTTCACACTACAGGTACAACCAGAGATAACAGGTGTACAGGGGTACTAGTGTCCACACCACAGGTACAACCAGAGATAACAGGTGTACAGGGGTACTAGTGTCCACACCACAGGTACAACCAGAGATAACAGGTGTACAGGGGTACTAGTGTCCATACCACAGGTACAACCAGAGATAACAGGTGTACAGGGGTACTAGTGTCCATACCACAGGTACAACCACAGATAACAAGGTTACAGGGGTACTAGTGTCCATACCACAGGTACAACCACAGATAACAAGTTTACAGGGGTACTAGTGTCCATACCACAGGTACAACCACAGATAACAAGGTTACAGGGGTACTAGTGTCCAACCACAGGTACAAACCCAATAACACAGTTACGGTCTGTGTCCATACCACAGGTACAACCACAGATAACAAGTTTACAGGGGTACTAGTGTCCATACCACAGGTACAACCACAGATAACAAGGTTACAGGGGTACTAGTGTCCATACCACAGGTACAACCACAGATAACAAGGTTACAGGGGTACTAGTGTCCAAATCAAAAGTACAGATATAACAGGGGTACTAGTGTCCAAACCACAGGTATAGCTACGGGTAACTCGTAATACTACTTACCTAGTCTCTCACGCCAGCTGCACCAAATCAGCACTCACCTGCGGGAAGAAATTACAGTTATCAGGTGGTGGAAACCAATTTAACTTGACCTTTGACCTGTGCGAGCCAGAGGTAAGAGTGGGACATGCTTGAGTGCTCATAACATATTGATTAGCAAGATCACCTGACCGTTGGACTAGTAAGATTGGGTAGACATCATTAATATATATATATATATATATAATATATATATATATATATATATATATATATATATATATATATATATATATATATATATATATATATATATATGTATGTATGTATGTATGATAATATGTATATATATGTCGTGCCGAATAGGTAAAACTGGACAATTAGCAGGAACTCATTTAAAATTAAGTCTTCTAAAATTTTCTCTTATACGTTTAAAGATATTTTTTTATGTTAATGAAAAATTCATAATTTTGTACAAAAAAAAATTAGAAAAATTACCTAACCTTATGACAAGCTAAATTTAATTTAGCCTAATCTAACTAAATATATTTTAGATAAGTTTACAATAATTTAACAATAAACAAACACAATGAAATATATATTTTTTCGTTAGATTCAGAATGACTTTTATGAAATTATTGCATACACAATTTTCGCTTGCCCTATTCGGCAAGAAGAGCGTTGCTATTTAAGCCAAAATAGCACGTTTTACCTATTCGGCACGAAAGAGAGACTACAGCTGAAATCACCTACACCTGTGAAGAAAATGTGATATTTTTTCAGATGGCTCCAGAGAAGTCTGGAAATCGCGTGTATTCTCACGTAGGTCATCCCAGCATCACCAGCTGGGCAACAGATGGATACTTATTTAGGGAAGGTTTGCAATTGTGAGATGGTGTTGTGAAGCCTCGGGTAGTTGAGTGAGGAGGTGCGTACACAGGTGCTGGAGAGAACACAAGAATAGCAATGGCACATCTTTTACAACACCATGCATCTTCTTCACGAGGATTTATCTATCAAATACCTGAAGGTGAAACGTCGTAGTTAAGACGAGATCTGCTTTTATGCTTTTTTAGTACCGACCCCTACTCAGCTCTAAATAGTGGTAGGTAACAAGACTTTAGCTCCGTTACCAGTGTAGGGAGAGGCAGTGTAGGGAGAGGCAGTGTAGAGAGGGGCATGTAGAGAGGGGCAGTGTAGAGAGGGGCAGTGTAGAGAGGGGCAGTGTAGAGAGGGGCAGTGTAGAGGCATTGTTCATCCACTGTTCATCACGTTATGATGTGAATCATTTATCACGTGGTAAAAGTTCAGAGCAGCTGACAACAGCAACTCAGCAGATTTAAATGAATCAGGTGACTGGTGAACCTTGAGTGTCATACCTTGAGTGTCATACCTTGAGTGTCATACCTTGAGTGTCATACCTTGAGTGTCATAGTGGAGGAGACTTGGAGAGTATTATTATTATTATATTAGTATTATTATTATGACAGAGCAAGAGGGAACGAGAGGTCAGAAGCCCAACCAACAACAGTAGCAGATGACAACCCACAACTTTAACTACCACCACACACACACACCAAAACATACACGAAACATACACTAAACACACACTAAAACATACACATACTAAAAAAACACACACACTATAAGGAGGTTCCATTACACTGCAGGTGAAAACGTAAACAAGTAATATCATCTTGAGGTAACTCATCCCAACCTCCGCAACTCGACTACACTTCAAACTACCTCAGCTACGCTTCAAACTACCTCAAATTTATTCTTAACTTTATTTGTAACAAACTTCCTCTGCTAAGCTTCCAGCTTAGTTCTGAGATTAAGGAAGAAAATAGCACAGAGGAATATTATTGATCAGTGGTAGGAGGCTCCGAAGCCAGTGTCGCGGCCACAGGTCGAGACGACAGGACGGCGTTGCCATGGTGATTCATTAAGACACGAATCTTGACACACCTGTTACACCTGTCACATACGTGTGCTAGTGAGGACATGTACACTGTGTACTAGTGAGGACATGTACACTGTGTACTAGTGAGGACATGTACACTGTGTACTAGTGAGGACATGTACACTGTGTACTAGTGAGGACATGCACACTGTGTACTAGTGAGGACATGCACACTGTGTACTAGTGAGGACATGCACACTGTGTACTAGTGAGGACATGCACACTGTGTACTAGTGAGGACATGCACACTGTGTACTAGTGAGGACATGCACACTGTGTACTAGTGAGGACATGCACACTGTGTACTAGTGAGGACATGCACACTGTGTACTAGTGAGGACATGCACACTGTGTACTAGTGAGGACATGCACAATGTGTACTAGTGAGGACATGCACACTGTGTACTAGTGAGGACATGCACACTGTGTACTAGTGAGGACATGCACACTGTGTACTAGTACCTTCTCTCAATATTTTTGTCTCAATCCTCTCTCCCATCTCTATCTTCATCACACAGCATCCTAATATCTATCACCAGAATCTTCCCACCTCCTTTCCTTCCTTCCTCCCAGTACCCCCACTTCCTTCCTTCCTTCCTCCCAGTACCCCCACTTCCTTCCTTCCTTCCTCCCAGTACCCCCACTTCCTTCCTTCCTCCCAGTACCCCACTTCCTTCCTTCCTTCCTCCCAGTACCCCCACTTCCTTCCTTCCTTCCTCCCAGTACCCCACTTCCTTCCTCCCAGTACCCCCACTTCCTTCCTCTCTTCCTTCCTTCCTCCCAGTACCCCACTTCCTCCCTCCCTTCCTTCCTCCCAGTACCCCCACTTCCTCCCTCTCTTCCTTCCTTCCTCCCAGTACCCCCACTTCCTCCCAGTACCCCCACTTCCTCCCTCTCTTCCTTCCTCCCAGTACCCCACTTCCTCCCTCCCTTCCTCCCAGTACCCCCACTTCCTCCCTCCCTTCCTCCCAGTACCCCACTTCCTCCCTCCCTCCCAGTACCCCCACTTACTCCCTCCCTTCCTTCCTCCCAGTACCCCCACTTCCTCCCTCTCTTCCTTCCTTCCTCCCAGTACCCCCACTTCCTCCCTCCCTTCCTCCCTCCCAGTACCCCCACTTCCTCCCTCCCAGTACCCCCACTTCCTCTCTTCCTTCCTTCCAGTACACCCACTTCCTCCCTCTCTTCCTTCCTTCCTCCCAGTACCCCCACTTCCTCCCTCTCTTCCTTCCTTCCTCCCAGTACCCCCACTTCCTCCCTCCCTTCCTTCCAGTACCCCACTTCCTCCCTCCTTTCCTTCCTTCCTCCCTCCCAGTACCCCACTTCCTCCCTCCTTTCCTTCCTTCATCCCAGTACCCCACTTCCTCCCTCCCTTCCTTCCTCCCAGTACCCCCACTTCCTCCCTCTCTTCCTTCCTTCCTCCCAGTACCCCCACTTCCTCCCTCCCAGTACCCCCACTTCCTCCCTCCCTTCCTCCCTCCCAGTACCCCCACTTCCTCTCTTCCTTCCTTCCTCCCAGTACCCCCACTTCCTCCCTCTCTTCCTTCCTTCCTCCCAGTACCCCACTTCCTCCCTCTCTTCCTTCCTTCCTCCCAGTACCCCACTTCCTCCCTCCCTTCCTTCCAGTACCCCCACTTCCTCCTTCGTTCCTTCCTCCCAGTACCCCCACTTCCTCCCTCCTTCCTTCCTTCCTCCCAGTACCCCCACTTCCTCCCTCCCTTCCTTCCTTCCTTCCTCCCAGTACCCCCACTTCATCCCTCCCTTCCTTCCTCCCAGTACCCCACTTCCTCCCTTCCTTCCTTCCTCCCAGTACCCCCACTTCCTCCCTCCCTTCCTTCCTCCCAGTACCCCCACTTCCTCCCTCCCTTCCTTCCTCCCAGTACCCCCACTTCCTCCCTCCCTTCCTTCCTTCCTCCCAGTACCCCCACTTCCTTCCTCCTTCACAGCACCCTCCATCCTGTCACTTTACACGGTCAATTTAGTTGTGGTAGAGCGGATGTTAACAATTTATCCTCTCCTGCGCATCTAACTCCCCCTCCCATTACCATCACACACATACAGGAGCCGAGACTCGAACCCCACAAACACAAATCGACACACTTGAGATGAGAAGTGACAGTAATATTACCAGCATCAGCGCCATGGGGTCACTAAACACACCCTGGTGGACCAAGCAATCACCACTGGCCTGGAGTTTTACCCCAACCTTACCGTGGTTGAATCACCACTGAGGCCTGGCCCCAGACTGGGCAGCCGGAGTGTGAAAACTCTCGAAGCAGCTGACAGGATAATTACAGGTAAGTAAAGTCACTCTGGACTGCTAATGCACTCTATGTAACCCTCTCGGGAATCTATGCAGTGATCTTGTCTTTAAATGAGTGAAAATGTCAACTGTCGAAGAGCAGCGGACGCTCAACACTAAACAATTCATTACATAAAACCAGTGTCATGATACACAATCCAGTTTCCTGGCGAACAAAACACCAACACCATAAATACATATAGACATCTTAACTGAGTCGAAGTTGACAACATCGACTCAAGGTTGAGGGACTGACCACCTCAAACTCCTCCTGTTCTTCACGATTCTCCTTTGTATGGACTGATGAAGCCACTGTGTGGCGAAACGTTTCCTCAATAAAGATACCCAAGTGTTGAATATGTGTCTTAAATTTACCAACTCGTCGGTTCACTGAACCATTCATCTACATTAACTAGTGTGTGAGGACCGCAGTGTACACAGGCTGTCCTAATTGCTGTAACACCACAAAAAATCCGGAAAGATACACTATATCCAAATTGCTAATCAACTGGATATTACCCATTCTGGAGACCGCTGTAACATGATGCTAACAGGTCCTTCTCAAACCCAACACATCTCACCACAATTGCCTCCTACTACTACTCTAATACTACTACTACTACCACCCAGGCGACTTTCCACCTGACTCCTGCCATTATATACACTCGTTTCTTAGTTATCTCTGTATTAGGACTGAAGAAATCACTCGAGGCGAAACGTGTTATTTGTGTATTGTTCCAGTCACGGTGCTGTGCCTTTTAATTCTTCAACTGACAATATATAAATTGAGAAACAGAAGCAGATGTCATTACTAATTAATAATCTTGAGGTTAATGAAGAGCTTGGGGAAAGCGATCACAAATCACTTAGTTTTAATATATCATGGAATTACCCAGGTAACTGCAATCAAGTCTCAGTTCCAGACTTTCGTGTAGCCGACTTCATGGGGCTGAGAAATTACCTAGGTGGGCTAAATTGGGATGACCTGACTATGGGTCAGGTAGATGGTTTTGGTTGCCAATATGACGTTTTTCAGAGCATAGTTCTAGCTGCCCAGACAACTTTTGTTCCAAGTAGGGAAATTAGATCTAACAAAAATGATCCTAAATGGATGAACAATAGATTAAAACATCTCATTGGTCAAAAGAGAGGCATATATAGGCGTATCAAAAGAGGGGATGGACAGATAAGAAATCAATATTTTCAATTAAAGAGAGAAATAAAAAAAGGAATAAGAAAAGCAAAAAGGGATTATGAGGCTAAGGTCGCAAGGGATTCGAAGACTAACCCAAAAGGGAAAAATAAACACATAAGCAGTATAATGTGATCCTTTATTGACAACGTTTCGCCCACGCAGTGGGCTTTCAGGTATACAGAAGTAAGATTAGGGACAAGATAGGCCCACTTAAGAGTAACTCAGGACAGATCACGGACAGTGATAAGGATATGTGTGAAATTTTCAATACTTACTTCCTCTCAGTTTTTACTCAGGAAGATACTAGCAGAATTCCAGAAATAATAAATTATGTAGAGCTGGAAGATAACAGACTATGCTCGATTGGGGTAACTAGTGACATGGTCCTCAGACAAATAGAGAAATTAAAACCTAACAAATCCCCAGGCCCTGATGAACTGTTTGCAAGAGTTTTAAAGGAATGTAAGAGGAACTTAGCAAACCTTTGGCAAATCTTTCAATATATCACTACAAACTGGCATAGTGCCAGACAAGTGGAAAAGGGCAAATGTAATACCTATTTACAAGGCAGGTGACAGGTCCTTAGCTTCGAACTATAGACCAATAAGCCTTACCTCCATAGTTGGTAAATTTATGGAATCAATAATTGCCGAGGCAATTCGTAGCCATCTTGAAAAGCATAAATTGATTAATGAATCTCAACACGGTTTTACAAAGGGGCGTTCATGTCTTACGAATTTACTAACTTTTTTCACTAAGGTGTTTGAGGAAGTAGATCATGGTAATGAATATGATATTGTGTATATGGACTTCAGTAAGGCTTTCGATAAAGTTCCACATCAGAGGCTACTGAGGAAACTTAAGGCACACGGAATAGGAGGAGAAATTTTTCCTGGGTAGAGGCATGGTTGACTAATAGGCGGCAGAGAGTTTGCATAAATGGAGAGAAATCAGAATGGGGGGGTGTCTCAAGCGGTGTTCCACAGGGGTCAAGTTTTGGGCCCCTGTTGTTTACAATTTACATAAACGACATAGATGGGAATAAATAGTAGCATAAGTAAATTTGCTGATGACACCAAAATAGGCCGTCCAATTCATTCAAACGAGGACATTAGAGCACTCCAGGATGATTTGAATAGACTGATGCAGTGGTCGGAGAAGTGGCAGATGCAGTTTAATGTAAACAAATGCAAAGTTCTAAATGTTGGGCAGGACAATAACCATGCCACATATAAGCTGAATAATATAGATCTTATTACTTGTAATTGCGAGAAGGATTTAGGAGTTCTGGTTAGTAGTAATCTGAAGCCTAGACAACAGTGCATAAGTGTTCGCAATAAAGCTAACAGAATCCTTGGCTTCATATCAAGAAGTATAAATAACAGAAGTCCTCAGGTTGTTCTTCAACTCTATATATCTTTGGTTAGGCCTCATTTAGATTATGCTGCACAGTTCTGGTCACCGTATTACAGAATGGATATAAATGCACTGGAAAACGTACAGAGGAGGATGACAAAGTTGATCCCATGTATCAGAAATCTTCCCTATGAGGATAGACTGAGGGCCCTGAATCTGCACTCTCTAGAAAGGCGTAGAATTAGGGGGATATGATTGAGGTGTACAAATGGAAAACAGGAATAAACAAAGGGGATGTAAATAGCGTGCTGAAAATATCCAACCAAGACAGGACTCGCAGCAATGGTTTCAAGTTGGAAAAGTTCAGATTCAGGAAGGATATAGGAAAGCACTGGTTTGGTAATAGAGTTGTGGATGAGTGGAACAAACTCCCGAGTACCGTCATAGATGCTAAGACGTTGTGTAGTTTTAAAAATAGGTTAGATAAATACATGAGTGGGTGTGGATGGGTGTGAGCTTGTACTAGGTCAGATGCAGTGCTCCTTCCTTAAGTGAATGTAACCTGACCTGTACTAATTCCTTAAGTGGAAGTGACCTGACCAGGTGGTCGGCTGGACAATTATATGAGTGGGTGCGGTTGGGTGTGAATTGGTCCTGACTAGGTTGTGCTACTAGGTCAGATGCAGTGCTCCTTCCTTAAGTGAATGTAACCTGACCTGGCTGGGTCGGGGCATTGGCTTAAGCCGTTGGAGATTTGGACCTGCCTCGCATGGGCCAGTAGGCCTGCTGCAGTGTTCCTTCTTTCTTATGTTCTTATGTACTGCATCCTGGAATACAGACCTCCCAACCTTGTTGAAATATTCACTCTGGTTGTGACGCCCTGGATGGGTGATTCTTAGCGCCATTGAATGGGTCAACCCAAAACGGCTTGATGTCCCATGAAGAACCCCACACAGGACATCAATGGGAAAACGTGACTAAGATTCGTAGCAAGAACGAGAAGAGTGACCACTGTTCAACTAGAAACGAGAAGAGTGACCACTGTTCAACTAGCAACGAGAAGAGTGATCACTGTTCAACTAGCAACGAGAAGAGTGACCACTGTTCAACTAGAAACGAGAAGAGTGACTACTGTTCAACTAGCAACAAGAAGAGTGATCACTGTTCAACTAGCAACGAGAAGAGTGACCACTGTTCAACTAGCAACGAGAAGAGTGATCACTGTTCAACTAGCAACGAGAAGAGTGATCACTGTTCAACTAGCAACGAGAAGAGTGACCACTGTTCAACTAGAAACGAGAAGAGTGACCACTGTTCAACTAGCAACAAGAAGAGTGATCACTGTTCAACTAGCAACGAGAAGAGTGACCACTGTTCAACTAGCAACGAGAAGAGTGACCACTGTTCAACTAGCAACGAGAAGAGTGACCACTGTTCAACTAGCAACGAGAAGAGTGACTACTGTTCAACTAGCAACAAGAGTGACCACTGTTCAACTACCAACGAGAAGAATGACCACTGTTCAACTAGCAACGAGAAGAGTGACTACTTTTAAACTAGCAATAAGATAAAGGATCACTCATGGGTGGAGGATAAGACAGTCCTAGGAACTTAATAACCAAGGTAAATAGGTTCACTTAGGTACAGGTACACACAAGTACAATTATCATACATGGTGTAAATTACCTAGGATAACCCCCCCCCCAAAAAAAAAAAAAGTCAGTGACTTATTTCCATTGGGGTTCTTGTAATATCTTATTTAAGCCTTAAGGAATATGGAGAACTACCAAAAGCAGCACCGTCAGGAGAGACCAGCAGCACCGTCAGGAGAGACCAGCAGCACCGTCAGGAGAGACCAGCAGCACCGTCAGGAGAGACCAGCAGCACCGTCAGGAGAGACCAGCAGCACCGTCAGGAGAGACCAGCAGCACCGTCAGGAGAGACCAGCAGCAACTAGGAAACACTGACCCACACAATAAAACACCAAGTAATGCAATAAAAACGTTAAAACACTGAAACCAGACAATACATCTCCATGGTTAGTGAGGAGCAACACAGGATATATAAATTGTAGTACTAGTAGCAGTAGTACTAGTACTATTAGTACTAGTACTACCTAGTACTAGTACTACCTAGTACTAGTACTAAGTAGTACTAATAGTACTAAGTACTACTAAGTAGTACGAGTACTAGTAGTACTAAGTAGTACGAGTACTAGTACTAGTAAGTAGTACTAGTAGTAGTACTAGTATTAGTAGTAGTACTAGTAGTAGTATTAGTAGTACTACTAGTAGTAGTAATCTCCATGGAGAAGTGGAAAAGAATTCTTCCTCCGTAAGCCATGCGTGTCATAAGAAGCAACTAAAACGCCCAAAGCAAGGGGCTAGTAACCCCTTCTGTATAAATTACTAAATTAAAAAAAATGTTATCTTTTTAGGCCACCCTGCAGCGGTGAGATACGGCCGGTTCGTTCAAATAATAATAATAATAATAATAATAATAATAATAATAATTAATAATAATAACCTTCATTCCTACAAGTACAAGGTATACAGGCCTAGCTGGCATCAATGACATACTATGCAGAAAGCCGCTTGTTACGCTGAGCATTTCGGGCAAATTAGGTCAATTTTGTCCCCAGGATGCGACCCACACCGGTCGACTTACACCCAGGTACCTATTTTACTGATAGGTGAACACTGACACCAGGTGTCTTAAGGAAATAGGTCCCAATGTTTCCACCCGTACTAGGGATCGAACCACGGATCTCAATGTGTGAGCTGAGTGCACTACCAATCGAGCTACGGGATGAGACATGCTGTTTTAAGAACTTAACATTCAGGGATGGGGGTAGACTGCATCTTCCAGGGCTACGAAAAAGCCTTCGACAAGGAACCTGACCATAAAACAAGTCACAAGTAATGATCAAGGAACAAACCAAAGATAGACAGACAGACAGACAGACACAGACAGACAGACAGACAGACAGAGACAGACAGCACACACACACAACAGACACACACACACAGAAATCATCAATAACTTTGTACATCACAAAAAAACTTAGCCATTACAATTTCTCTACCAGCTGGGGAGGTGAGAGGGGGTGATACGAGTTGACCTACTTACCTTACTATAGGGGTCAGCTACCCCACCACGCTAGGGAGAGGGGAGACCACAGGAGGAGGGGGAGGTGGGGAGATGACCTGGGTCGACCTGAGGTGGGATGGCCCTTGTCGTGATGAATAAGCTGGTCACCTGACCTTTACATAAGGGTGTGGCACTCAACTGGCACTCAGTTGTGTCTTCCCGGCTCCTGCCTCCCTTTAACCTTCCACTTGACACTTTCCCACACTTGCCTCACTCCACTTGACCCACATCTATCACATACCTTCATATATTGAGGAAAACATTATCCCTGTGTAGATCATATCAGCGAATGTTTGGAGTGGCAGGTGTGGAGGGAGAGGGGTGGCAGGTGTGGAGGGCAAGGGGTGGATTTTTTTGTTGTTGTAAAATTTGACACACCAGCAGTGTTGCTACCCTATTCCATATGACAGTTTCACAATGGTAACAAAGGCTAACTATATTTCCCTGTTATATACCATCACAGGGGATGGGCTCCATACACAGTGTTGTAACGTGTCAGTCTGAGCTGAGAGACTTCAGTAGGGCGATGAAGATATCAAGTGTTCCATTTACGGTGCCCCGTGTTCCATTTATGGTGCCCCGTGGCCTGGAGGCTAAAGCCCTCGCTTCACATGGCGAGTGTCCGGGTTCGATTCCCGGCGAGGGTAGAAACATTGGGCGTATTTCCTTACACCGGTTGTCTATGTTCACCCATCAGTAAAATGGATACCTGGGTGTTAGTGGACTGGTGTGGGTCGCATCCTGGGACAAAACTGACCTAATTTGCGGGAAATGCTCAGCATAACAAGGGGCTTTCTATATAGTAGTATGTCACTGATGTCAACTAGGCCTGTATACCATGTACATGTACTTGTAGAAATAAAGATATTATATTTCATTATTATTTAAAGGTTCATCAGCTATAGAACCATCAAAGGTTTCCTGGTAGCAGAGCTGGAATTACCATCACTTGGGAAACTACCATTTCTCACGATGGTCTATCCCATACACAGGAAAAACTTTTTTTTTTTTTTTTTTGTGAATATATCTCCGTCAAACTAAAGAGGGGCAAGAAAAATTGTATACAGTAGAATGAAGAAAAAGAAGGGAAGAGAAATTTGATTATATATAGCAAGGGGCTAGTAACCCCTTCTCCTATACAAATTACTAAATTTAAAGAGGAAAAACTTTCGTTTTTCTTTTTAGGTCACCTAAAAAGTGCCATTGATATAATAAGCTTTTCGACATTTTAAAAGGAACATATACCTAATGCATATTTGCGCTAGCTTAGTGACAAGTAACATTAACATCATATACTACACTTGTACAGAGCAACACACAGCAAATATAGGTTGACCTAAGATGGGCAAGGATAATATACATTAATGTATCAGAGAGATCAAGTTGCTTGCTTCACACACAACATGACAGGACCCCCACCCCACCCGCCCCCACGCAACTTTAAATGCAAGACAAATATTGATGTGAAAAAGTGGATATATGAGAGAAGAGAGAGAGATAAGAGAGAGAGAGAGAGAGAGAGAGAGAGAGAGAGAGAGAGAGAGAGAGAGAGAGAGAGAGAGAGAGAGAGAGGAGAGAGAGAGCAGAGAGAGCGAGAGAGAGAGCAGAGAGAGAGAGAGGCAGAGAGAGAGAGAGAGGCAGAGAGAGGCAGAGAGAGAGGCAGAGAGAGAGAGGCAGAGAGAGATAGAGAGAGGCAGAGAGAGAGAGAGAGAGAGAGAGAGAGAGAGCAGAGAGAGAGAGAGAGAGAGAGAGAGAGAGAGAGAGAGAGAGAGAGAGAGAGAGAGAGAGAGAGAGAGAGAGAGAGAGAGAGAGAGAGAGAGAAATAGTAATGGAGGTACTTGCCCAAGTAAGGGGCTGCGAGAGGGGGCGGGTGTGGGAGACGGCACTCACCTAAGCAGGGGCGGCACTCACCTAGGTAGGGGTGGCGAAGTAGAGGAAGGTGGCGAGGCTGAGAAGAGTGAAAATCGCCGTAACTTCAGCTGGACCCGCATCCTCCTTCCGCCCCTCATCAGCCCACGATGCTTGGCCACTAGATGGCCACCTTACAATGTATGACCACCACCACAGTGACCACCTCACACAGTATGATCAACACACACTGTGGCCACTTCACACAATATGAATACACACTGTAGCCACGTCACACATTGGATTTCTGTTCCCTTTACTCTGGTGCCATCTCACTGGCCACTCCACGTTAATGTCCAACCAAACAATAGTGGTAGGTTGAGAGTCTGTGAGGAGCCCTGAAGTGTGGCACTGTGGCTAGGTGGCCCACTAGCGGTACAGAGGAGTGGCCACCTCCAGGAGCACCAACACACTCATCTTCCTCACAGCTTGGACAAGAACACCATACTTAAGACGTCAACACCCGTGTACCACATACTTCACTACTGTATCCTGCAAGCAATTTACGAAAGACATATTTGCTATTGCTATAAAAACTGGAGTGGAGGCAGGGCTATATATACGAAGATCTAAACCCGTATGGGTCATTCAAGGAAAGGAATATAGGATCGAATCTCCGTTTACTATAATAATATATATTGATTTCTACAAGTACATGTACAAGGTATACACACCATAGCTGACATCAATGACATACTACTATAAAGAAAGCCGCTTGTTATGCTGAGCATTTCGGGTAAATTAGGTCAGTTTTGTCCCAGGATGCCACCCACACCAGTCCACTAACACCCAGGTAGTACCATTTTATACTGATGGGTGAACATAGACATCAGGTGTCTTAAGGAAACACGTCCTAATGTTTTCCAGCCGTACCGGGGATTCGATCTCCGGACCTCAGTGTGTGAGGCGAGTGCGCTACCAACCGAGCTACAGGACACCTCAGTGGCCAAACACGAAGAGCTAAGCATATTTACTGCTCTTCAAAATCACTTCTACGTCTAACCTCCTTTCCAGGAGGCTGTACCTTGATGACGGTGAAGGGCTCTTGGTTCAAGGAACTGGAGCTACTCTCCCCTTCCTCCAATCAAAACTGATTGTCTTCCTTTCTCCAAGTGCTGAGAGATTAAACCTTTCCCTTGATTATAATAATAATAATTAATTATAATAATACATTGTTAGTAGTGCCTTGTATATAAGCATTCATTAAGAGCCATCTGTAGGGGCACTGTAGCAGGTGCCACACTAGGCACCCCCAGCAGATCATATACTTGGCACCTACTTCCAGGTGCCAACAGCTATGCTCACTTGTTGATTTTCCTACTCATTGCACGAGTGCTCTCAATGCTCTTTTGTGCATGCGCGTGCGCCCCGTACATTTCTCTTCCTCACTGTATTACTCAATGTCCCTACTTTCTCCTTCAATATATTGGTGGCAAGCTGGCACCAACAGCTTGACTGACCTAACAGTCAAGGTACCCTAAGTTTACCTCTGATGAGTTTCGAGAGAGTACCCCCGGAGCCCGGCCATGGGCCAGGCTCGTCGGTCTGACACTGTGGAGGGGCGATAATACTATGAACCACCACTGGATAAACATGAAAAACTTCAACAAACATCCACACAAACCTCAACCTCCCCCACACAAACTTCAAACCCCCCCAACTACAACGAAGAAACTGAGACATCTTTCAAATGATGCTTGACTGGTTCCTGTGCGAGTTTGCAAGTGGCAATAGCCTGGTTGGTCATGACAACACTTGGAAAACACACACACACACACACACACACTCACAGAGGCGGGGCCAGGAGCTATGTCTCGACCCCTGCAACCACAACTAGGTGAGTACACACACACAAACACACTAACTTCCGTCATATACAAGAAGAGTAACAAGCAGAGTGGAGGTGAAGTGAGATAAACAAAGTGTTGTGTTAAAGCTCTCCACACTGCCCTCCACCACCCTTGGGGACGCTCAGGAAGACCCTCATTGTGAAGCTCTCTGACACCAAGTGACTCACCCCACACACTCATTCACTCACTCATGTTCTTCATCTTCAACAAGGTGTCAAAAAATGAGTGAGTCTTGGATACCAGTGCTACCACCAACCACACCACAACCACCAACAATACTACTACCACCAACAACATCACCAGCTGCACTATAACCACCAACCACACCACCTACCCACCTCCACCATCACACACTAATCCTACCTGCCTTCATGTCGTCAGCACCTGCGCTACCCACCTAACAATTACTGAGAACCATTAGCCTGCCTGACGAGCCGTCACCACCACTAACAGACATAAGCCAGTCTAACACCCAGCACGCGTGCCTGCCGGAGCTTACACCCACCTGCACTCACAAGCATAAATCTATTACAAGTCACTGTGGAGCACACACAAGCACATCTCGGTATCGGAAGTTTTCAAGGGGAAACTGGTCCAATATCTCGTCTAGGTGGCAGATCACACAGGCTGTGATGTTCTGACTGGCTGCTCAGATAGAGGAACTCCTGGAAACAAGTCACAGGTACAAGTAATGGAACGAACTAGATGAAGAGTGGTCGAGTTTAATATTATACACAGTTTAAACAGTAGATATGGTCTGCTCTGGAGGAAAGGACAGCTGGTTAAGCAGGGCCAAAAGCTATGAATCAACCCCTACCAACAAAATCCGGACGAGTACAACTGAGTAGTCACTCAAATACCTAGAAATTTATAGAGTTCTGAGGTTTGCTAAAGGCTGGTCCTAGTACAGAGAATCTTAGGCTCACAACCAAAGGACCCGGGTTCAATCCTGAGTGGGTTGAGGCGTATGGGGTAGTCTACTTACATTTGGTGCCCCTGTTCACCTAACAGGTATTTCGGCGACGGCAGCGGCCGTCATCCAGGGGATAATATACCACACCAAGACGTATCTTTGAAATGAACTGAAGCAGAATCTTAGCTTTTAACTCGAGATAAAGACGGCTAGTCCTGTTAACTCCCTGATCAACCAGGCTGTTGATGCCCGTGGAATGCAGGCTGGCTGATCAGAATTTTATCAGGAATTTGTCCAGTTTCCAGACTGTAATGGAGGCAATGTATTCTCAGTCTATTTCATTAATTTTCTAGTCCATCTTCCTAATCAATGTCAGTATATCACTATAACCAAGAACGTCAACCGTGTGACTGACACTAGAGCGCATGACTTTACATTATGACTGACGAAATCGTAACACACGATTGCAAACAAACCAGTGACCTGGAGTTTTGAGACTCACTCGCCATGAGTTCAAACCCCACCCATTCCGTATTTTAAGTTACATTACATAAAACTAAACACACACACACACACACAGGAGGCAGGAACCATACATAGTTTTAAGACGAGGTATGGTAAAGCTCATGGAGCAGGGAGTAGCGATCAGTGAAGAGGCGGGGCCAGGAGCTGAGTCTCGACCCCTGAAACCACAATTAGGTGAGTACACACACACACACACACACACACACACACACACACACATACGACACTGACGACACTGGAGGACAGGAGAGATAGGGGGGACATGATAACGACATATAAAATACTGAGAGGAATTGACAAGGTTGACAGAGACAGAATGTTCCAAAGATGGGACACAGCAACAAGGGGACACAGTTGGAAGTTGAAGACTCAGATGAATCACAGGGATGTTAGGAAGTATTTCTTCAGTCACAGAGTTGTCGGGAATCGGAATAGCTTGGGAAGCGATGTAGTGGAGGCAGGTTCCATACACAGCTTTAAGAAGAGGTATGATAAAGCTCATGGCGCAAGGAGAGTGACCCAGTAGCGGCCAGTGAAGAGGCGGGGCCAGGAGATATGTCTCGACCCCTGCAACCACAACTAGGTGAGTACACACACACACACACACACACACACACACACGCACACGCACACACACACTGTACAGTGACCCAGATTACTGTGTTCGGTCTCACAATATGTACCATTCAAAGGCCCCTCCTCTCTTACTTCACCTCCCCCTATCCATGTCCTCCTCCACTTCCCTTCTCCACCTCTCTTCTCGTCCCCTACCCCTGTCCTACCCTACTCCTCTCCTCACCTACCTGTTGTTCTCCGTGTTTACATAACGCTCTGTGGTTATTAGGTGTTTAAATTAAGGCGAGGTGTCTCAACGTGTAAACAGTTGGTGGGTAGGGAGGGGGGAAGGAAGGGGACGTAGGGAGGGGGGAAGGAAGGAGACGTAGGGAGGGGGGAAGGAAGGGAACGTAGGGAGGGGGGAAGGAAGGGGACGTAGGAAGGGGGGAAGGCAGGGGACGTCGGGAGGGGGAAGGAAGGGGACGTAGGGAGGGGTGAAAACAGGGGAGAAGGGAAGGGTAAAGGGAGGTGGGGTGAGGAAGAGGTGAAGACTCGGTGAACGGAGGGGTAGTGGTGCAGAAGGGGTAAAGAAAAGGAGAAGGGAGACGAACGGGGTGAAGAAGAAAACGGGTGAAGGGAAGTGTGAAGAGGGAGAAGGGAAAAATGAAAGGAGGGGGAGAATGGAAAGGTGAAGAAGGGAGGGACGAAGGAGAAAACAGGTGACTAACATTTCCCTCAGTGTAAAGCTTCACAAAAAACTGAGCGAAACGTTGCCACAGTACAAGCTGTTCTACACCCGTGTCTTCAATAATGTTGACGTTTGAAACCTTGACAGTTTAGGTTCTTCACTCTGGCAAAACTGCTGGTCTTTCCTGCCTCTTACGAGTGTAAGTTCCTGCCTCTTACGAGTGTAAGTTCAGAGTAAATTTCACACACTTCTACTTAAACTACCTACATAAACACTTCACTCACACACTACCTCACTACTGTATGAGTGACGTGCACTCACTACTGTATGAGTGACGTGCACTCACTACTGTATGAGTGACGTGCACTCACTACTGTATGAGTGACGTGCACTCACTACTGTATGAGTGACGTGCACTCACTACTGTATGAGTGACGTGCACTCACTACTGTATGAGTGACGTGCACTCACTACTGTACGAGTGACGTGCACTCACTACTGTACGAGTGACGTGCACTCACTACTGTACGAGTGACGTGCACTCACTACTGTACGAGTGACGTGCACTCACTACTGTACGAGTGACGTGCACTCACTCGTACGAGTGACGTGCACTCACTACTGTAGAGTGACGTGCACTCACTACTGTACGAGTGACGTGCACTCACTACTGTACGAGTGACGTGCACTCACTACTGTACGAGTGACGTGCACTCACTACTGTATGAGTGACGTGCACTCCTACTGTAGAGTGACTGCACTCACTACTGTCGAGTGACGTGCACTCACTACTGTACGAGTGACGTGCACTCACTACTGTACGAGTGACGTGCACTCACTACTGTACGAGTGACGTGCACTCACTACTGTACGAGTGACGTGCACTCACTACTGTACGAGTGACGTGCACTCACTACTGTACGAGTGACGTGCACTCACTACTGTACGAGTGACGTGCACTCACTACTGTACGAGTGACGTGCACTCACTACTGTACAGTGACGTGCACTCACTACTGTACGAGTGACGTGCACTCACTACTGTACAGTGACGTGCACTCACTACTGTACGAGTGACGTGCACTCACTACTGTACGAGTGACGTGCACTCACTACTGTACGAGTGACGTGCACTCACTACTGTACGAGTGACGTGCACTCACTACTGTACGAGTGACGTGCACTCACTACTGTACGAGTGACGTGCACTACTAACTGTACGAGTGACGTGCACTCACTACTGTACGAGTGACGTGCACTCACTACTGTACGAGTGACGTGCACTCACTACTGTACGAGTGACGTGCACTCACTACTGTACGAGTGACGTGCACTCACTACTGTACGAGTGACGTGCACTCACTACTGCACGAGTGACGTGCATCCTACTACTGTACAGTGACGTGCACTCACTACTGTACGAGTGACGCACTCACTTAATAGTGACACTCACTACTGTACGAGTGACGTGCACTCACTACTGTACGAGTGACGTGCACTCACTACTGTACGAGTGACGTGCACTCACTACTGTACGAGTGACGTGCACTCACTAATGTACGAGTGACGTGCACTCACTACTGTACGAGTGACGTGCACTCACTACTGTACGAGTGACGTGCACTCACTAATGTACGAGTGACGTGCACTCACTACTGTACGAGTGACGTGCACTCACTACTGTACGAGTGACGTGCACTCACTAATGTATGAGTGACATGTACTCACTACTGTATGAGTGACATACACTCACTACTCCAGCACCTGTCACCACTACTGTATGAGTGACATACACTCACTACTCCAGCACCTGTCACCACTACTGTATGAGTGACATACACTCACTACTCCAGTACCTGTCACCACTACTGTATGAGTGACCTACGCTCACTACTCCAGCACCTGTCACCACTACTGTATGAGTGGCCTACGCTCACTACTCCAGCACCTGTCACCACTACTGTATGAGTGACATACACTCACTACTCCAGTACCTGTCACCACTACTGTATGAGTGACCTACGCTCACTACTCCAGTACCTGTCACCACTACTGTATGAGTGACATACACTCACTACTCCAGTACCTGTCACCACTACTGTATGAGTGACCTACGCTCACTACCCCAGTACCTCGTCACCACTACTGTATGAGTGACCTACGCTCACTACTCCAGTACCTGTCACCACTACTGTATGAGTGACATACACTCACTACTCCAGTACCTGTCACCACTACTGTATGAGTGACCTACGCTCACTACTCCAGTCCTGTCACCACTACTGTATGAGTGACCTACGCTCACTACTCCAGTACCTGTCACCACTACTGTATGAGTGACATACACTCACTACTCCAGTACCTGTCACCACTACTGTATGAGTGACCTACGCTCACTACTCCAGTACCTGTCACCACTACTGTATGAGTGACCTACGCTCACTACTCCAGTACCTGTCACCACTACTGTATGAGTGACCTACACTCACTACTCCAGTACCTGTCACCACTACTGTATGAGTGACATACACTCACTACTCCAGTACCTGTCACCACTACTGTATGAGTGACATACACTCACTACTCCAGTACCTGTCACCACTACTGTATGAGTGATATACACTCACTCACTACTCCAGTACCTGTCACCACTACTGTATGAGTGACCTACGCTCACTACTCCAGTACCTGTCACCACTACTGTATGAGTGACCTACACTCACTACTCCAGTACCTGTCACCACTACTGTATGAGTGACCTACGCTCACTACTCCAGTACCTGTCACCACTACTGTATGAGTGACCTACGCTCACTACTCCAGTACCTGTCACCACTACTGTATGAGTGACCTACGCTCACTACTCCAGTACCTGTCATCACCACCTCACTATAAATACTTTCACTGGCTTCTCCAGTGCCTGCTATCACCACCACCTTTCACTGAGTGCGCTAAAAACATGGGCATCCTGCAGCTTGTCACTGGTGACACCTGACACCTCAGCAGCTGCACAAGTGCCACCTCTAACAAGGCACACAGCAATTCTGCTTTTGTCACGGTATAAAAGACTTCTTCCAATTTCTCTTATCAGATTTTGTTGCCTCCGTCTCTCCTGTATTTTGCAGAACTCATTAATGTTGAACTCGAAGATCACTCAGAACTCTTAGCAATAAAAAACAAATATGAATCAATGTACAATTGGTAGCGCACTTAACTCACACACTGAGGTCCGTGGTTCGATCTCCGGTACGGGTGGACACATTACTACACGTTTCCTTAAGACACCTGCTGTCCATGTCCAATCACTAAAATAGGTACCCACGTGTTAGTCGACTGGTGTGGGTCGCATCCTGAGGACAAAATTGACCTAGTTTGCCCGAAATGCTCTGCATAACAAGGGACTTTCTATACAGTACGTCACTGATGTCAGCTAGATCTGTATACCTTGTACATGTACTTGTAGAAATAAAGTATTATTATTATTATTATTATTATTATTATTATTATAAGAAAAAGTTAGGTCCAGAGGACATTAGGAAACTGGATAAATGGTTGGACAAATACGTGGGTGAGAATGGGTGGTTTAAATAAGGACTTGCTTTGTATGGGTCAGTAGGCCTGCTGCAGTGTTCCTCCATTCTGATGTTCCTAAAGTGCAAAGGTGCACATGGAGACTAGTCTCACAGCTTAGGGGGGATGAACTGAGGAATAGTAGTGAGTAAAGCGTGTTCTGCACCTTTGTATCTCCATCCTGAAGACCATTCCCCAACTAGTGACTTTATAAATACAATACAAAAGAGGATCCCAGAAGAGGATCGAAATATACAGATGAATAATCTACTCAGTTTATCTCCGTGTGAGTATTGAACACTGACAAGTGTTCAATACACTTTAGTTATCCACAATGGTTATTGTAAGGTGTTGAGGCAGAGTCAAAAGTTCACAGGAACATTGGAGTGAACAATGTATAGTTCCCAAGATATTGTTAGTTTTATGGGTTAGTTGAATGAGAAATTTAATTGATATGTTGAAGAATGAAACTTGTGTAGCATTTGAGAAACAAGTGTGTTATTCTTCAACCTGTCACACTCACAGCACCGCCACTACACTCGCAGCACCGCCACTACACTCGCAGCACCGCTACTACACTCGCAGCACCGCCACAACACTCGCAGCACCGCCACTACACTCGCAGCACCGCCACTACACTCGCAGCACCGCCACTACACTCGCAGCACCGCCACTACACTCGCAGCACCGCCACTACACTCGCAGCACCGCCACTACACTCGCAGCACCGCCACTACACTCGCACCACCACCACCGCCACTACACTCGCACTACCACCACCACCACTACACTCGCACCACCACCACCACCACTACACTCGCACCACCACCACCATTACACTCGCACCACCACCACCACCACTACACTCGCACCACCACACTGCAGTAACACTGTACCCGAAGCGGTACACTGAACGAGGTACCCCAGTGGTACGGCCACAATGGTCAATACACTGAAACGCACTCAATTTTTAACAATGGTACCATTCGCAGACAAATGTTTTAAGACACAACTAACAGGAACGTTGGCAAAGTGTTCAGAGTACAAATCGTGGTGTGTTGGAACGTGTTCACCAGTCTGTTGGTGAACGTGGATGGTGACGCCTTTGATCATCTACTGTAAACAGACAGTTTTGAACACTGTTGTAGTAACAAACAATCCATAAAACTAAAACATATAAAATACATAAACTATGCATTTTTAAACCGTGTCAACATGGACATTTAACTCTGTTTAGAACCCGAGAACACAGAAACTATCCCATGTACCCTGGGAGACTATCCCATGTACCCTGGGAGACTGTGCCATGTACCCTGGAAGACTATGCCATGTACCCTGGAAGACTATGCCATGTACCCTGGAAGACTATGCCATGTACCCTGGAAGATTATGCCATGTACCCTGGAAGACTATGCCATGTTCCCTGGAAGACTATGCCATGTACCCTGGAAGACTATGCCATGTACCCATGAAGATTATGCCATGTACCCTGGAAGACTATGCCATGTACCCTGGAAGACTATGCCATGTACCCATGAAGATTATGCCATGTACCCTGGAAGACTATGCCATGTACCCTGGAAGACTATGCCATGTACCCTGGAAGACTATGCCATGTACCCTGGAAGACTATGTCATGTACCCTGGAAGACTATGCCATGTACCCTGGAAGACTATGCCATGTACCCATGAAGATTATGCCATGTACCCTGGAAGACTATGCCATGTACCCTGGAAGACTATGCCATGTACCCATGAAGATTATGCCATGTACCCTGGAAGACTATGCCATGTACCCTGGAAGACTATGCCATGTACCCTGGAAGACTATGCCATGTACCCTGGAAGACTATGCCATGTACCCTGGAAGACTATGCCATGTACCCTGGAAGACTATGCCATGTACCCTGGAAGACTATGCCATGTACCCTGGAAGACTATGCCATGTACCCTGGAAGACTATGCCATGTACCCTGGAAGACTATGCCATGTACCCTGGAAGACTATGTCATGTACCCTGGAAGACTATGTCACGTACCCTGGGTGACTGTGCCATGTACCCTGGAAGACTATGCCACGTACCCTGGAAAACTATGTCACGTACCCTGGGTGACTGTGCCATGTACCCTGGAAGACTATACCATGTACCCTGGAAAACTATGTCACGTACCCTGGGTGACTGTGCCATGAACCCTGGAAGACTATGTCATGTACCCTGGAAGACTATGTCACGTACCCTGGGTGACTGTGCCATGTACCCTGGAAGACTATGCCACGTACCCTGGGTGACTGTGCCATGTACCCTGGAAGACTATGTCACGTACCCTGGGTGACTGTGCCATGTACCCTGGAAGACTATGTCACGTACCCTGGGTGACTGTGTCATGTACCCTGGAAGACTATGCCACGTACCCTGGGTGACTGTGCCATGTACCCTGGAAGACTATGCCACGTACCCTGGGTGACTGTGCCATGTACCCTGGAAGACTGTCACGTACCCTGGGTGACTGTGCCATGTACCCTGGAAGACTATGCCATGTACCCTGGAAGACTATGTCACGTACCCTGGGAGACTATCCTAGGGTACATGTCAAGGTCACATCTATCATGCCAAGGTCACATCTATCATGCCAAGGTCACATCAACCCCACAAAAGACCACATCAACCACATCAATATTTTAATATAAATTATACATGTACTGAATGATGACAAAAAAACCTTCAGAATATATAAATTAATAAAGTTCCATTGTGAGGGAGAAAGAGTGATCATCAATGATGCATTGTGTTGCACTGTTGCTCTCACATGTTGCAAACACCGTCAGAAAAACACCTGTTTGATGAAAGGTTTCAACTGTGAGTGTGATGGAGAGAAGAGTGGGAGGGAGAGAAGAGTGGGAGGGAGAGAAGAGTGGGAGGGAGAGAAGAGTGGGAGGGAGAGAAGAGTGGGAGGGAGAGAAGAGTGGGAGGGAGAGAAGAGTGGGAGGGAGAGAGAGTGGGAGGAGAGATGGAAGGGAGAGATGGAAGGAGGGAGAGATAGGAGGAGGGAAGAAGGGAGGAGGGAAAGATGGAAGGGAGAGAGATGGAAGGAGAGAGAGATGGAAGGAAGAGGAGAGGAAATAGGAGAGAGAGGAAGAAGAGGAGGAGGAGGAAGAAGGAGGAAGATGGAAGGGAGAGAGATGGAAGGAGAGAGAGATAGGAGGAGGGAAGACGGGAGGAGGGAAAGATGGAAGGGAAACAGAAGGGATAAATGGAAGGGAAATAGAAGGGAGAAACAGAAAAAGTGGCATAAGGGAGTGACAGAAACATGGATTTAGAAGGAATAGATGGAGAAGCCAAACAAACGAAAACGAAGCAGTGGAGGAGAAATTGAACGGACAGAGAAGGTTAAAGGGAGAAATACCTAAGAAGGGAGAGAGAAAGATGCGAGTTGTCTAATCACCAACGTCCTACGAGACTGTTGCTGTCAGCGACCTGCAGACCTACTCAGGATGGCTGCTGTAACCCAAAACCATCTATCGTAACGATAGATACAAACACGCCAGGCTTTAAACACGATAGCATCAAAATCTCACAATCGAGGAAGCTAGAGCATGCGGCTGCAGCTTCCTCAGATCAGACACACAGTATGCAAATGATCCACCATCGCTTATGTGCGTATAAGGGAGCGGAGTTAAACAGGAAGGGGGTAGGGGAGGGGAGTCCCCACCCCACCCCACCAAGATAGGGGATACCATCTCCCCCCCCCAATCACCGCCATACCATCGTTCATTTCCCCAACACAACATTACCATCACTACCATCTTCCTCATCTCCGCCATCTCCACCACCACCATCTTTCCCAACTCCTGGAGTATACCTGGAGAAGGTTTCGGGGGTCAACGCCCCCGGGGCCCGGTCTGCGTCCAGGCCTCGTTCCACCACCACCATGCTACCATCTTCCTCACCAATACCATCCCCATCGCCACACCACCACCACCATGCTACCATTATCACCATCACCCCCATTACCTCGTTACCATCATCCCTATCACTGCCACCTCCTCCATCACTGCCATCCATATCATACCCTTCACTACCATCTTCAACATTCCCACCAGGCAATCACGTTCTTCCCTTTACCCTCGTTCAATTTTCGTGGATTCGTTTATTCATTCATTCTCTCTCTCTCACTCTCTCTCTCTCTCTCATTACACACACACACACACACACACACACACACACACACACACACACACACACACACACACACACACACACACGTACGTACGTACGTTTGTTGTGTATGTTGCGCAATGACGACAAATAAACGAACACCTCTCAGAAATCACAACAAGGATTTCTTCACGATAATATACAACACAAACCCCGAGGCAGACAGTAGAGTACGCAGCGCCATATTGGAACCCCTAATCTTCTGGCAACCCCATCTTGGAACCCTCAGCTATGAAACTAACTTTGAACACTCGTCTATGGACTTTCAACCATCATATATGAAACTATCTTGACACTATATTGAAAACCCTGTTTGTGGAAGATAGTGTTAGGGGTGGCAGAGGTTGTGGTGCAGAGGTTGTGGTGCAGGTGTGGGTGGTGCAGGTGTGGGTGGTGCAGGTGTGGGTGGTGGCCAGTGTTGGCAAGTATGGCTGGTTATGTACGCAGCATGACCTCCTTAAGCTGGGTATTCACGATGCCTCCTCACAACACCACAACATCCTCCTCCCCAGCATCACTCCCAACTCCACAGCCTCTCCCCCACCCACCCACCAGTACTGCCTTCACGCGGATGATGTTACTCCCCTGGGACATCTTTAACCAGAATCATCTACGAACACAAGACGTTTACGTGCTAGTCTTCAGACCTGCACCTCCGTGGCACTACCGACTGAAGACCTGCACCTCCATGGCACTACCGACTGAAGACCTGCACCTCCGTGGCACTACCGACTGAAGACCTGCACCCTCGTGGCACTACCGACTGAAGACCTGCACCTCCATGGCACTACCGACTGAAGACCTGCACCTCCGTGGCACTACCGACTGAAGACCTGCACCTCCGTGGCACTACCGACTGAAGACCTGCACCCCCGTGGCACTACCGACTGAAGACCTGCACCTCCGTGGCACTACCGACTGAAGACCTGCACCCCCGTGGCACTACCGACTGAAGACCTGCACCTCCGTGGCACTACCGACTGAAGACCTGCACCTCCGTGGCACTACCGACTGAAGACCTGCACCTCTGTGGCACTACCGACTGAAGACCTGCACCCTCGTGGCACTACCGACTGAAGACCTGCACCCCCGTGCCACTACCGACTGAAGACCTGCACCTCCGTGGCACTACCGACTAAGACCTGCACCCTCGTGGCACTACCGACTGAAGACCTGCACCCCCGTGGCACTACCGACTGAAGACCTGCACCTCCGTGGCACTACCGACTGAAGACCTGCACCCTCGTGGCACTACCGACTGAAGACCTGCACCCTCGTGGCACTACCGACTGAAGACCTGCACCTCCGTGGCACTACCGACTGAAGACCTGCACCTCCGTGGCACTACCGACTGAAGACCTGCACCTCCGTGGCACTACCGACTGAAGACCTGCACCCCCGTGGCACTACCGACTGAAGACCTGCACCTCCGTGGCACTACCGACTGAAGACCTGCACCCCGTGGCACTACCGACTGAAGACCTGCACCTCCGTGGCACTACCGACTGAAGACCTGCACCTCTGTGGCACTACCGACTGAAGACCTGCACCCTCGTGGCACTACCGACTGAAGACCTGCACCCCGTGCCACTACCGACTGAAGACCTGCACCTCCGTGGCACTACCGACTAAGACCTGCACCCTCGTGGCACTACCGACTGAAGACCTGCACCCCCGTGGCACTACCGACTGAAGACCTGCACCTCCGTGGCACTACCGACTGAAGACCTGCACCCTCGTGGCACTACCGACTGAAGACCTGCACCCTCGTGGCACTACCGACTGAAGACCTGCACCTCCGTGGCACTACCGACTGAAGACCTGCACCTCCGTGGCACTACCGACTGAAGACCTGCACCTCCGTGGCACTACCGACTGAAGACCTGCACCTTCGTGGCACTACCGACTGAAGACCTGCACCTCCGTGGCACTACCGACTGAAGACCTGCACCCTCGTGGCACTACCGACCACCAGGCCACCTGCAGACACAGAGTGCCAAACTAGACCACAAACACCAGTGACTGACACTATTTACACCTGATCGCTGTCCAGTGGAACAGTCACTTTAAAGAACACAAAGGTACAATACCGTGACTGGAACAATACACGAATAACAAGGATCGAAACGTCGTCGTAAGCTTGTCTCCTATGCGCGGGCTGTGTACAAGTCCCTATGACTTTTTTTGGATTATCCTGGGTAATTTACACACGTTAATATGTATAATAATTTGTGTAACTGCATTTGTGTGTACGTAAATAACCTTACTACGCAGTAGTCTCCCATGCTGACACACAAAGGTAAGGCTGGGGTTCGAAACAGGAGCAAAACGATAATGTATTGTAGATGAATGGTATACAATACTGACAGGATGAAGAATTAGACACATGTTGCATCATCTGGGTATCTTTATTTGCAGACGTTTCGCCCTCCATTGGTTGAGGGACTGGTTACCTCGTCTTCTGTATGTAGTTCTACAGTCTTCCCATTATGTCCTTGAATTTGTATTGATGGAGCCACTGGAGGGCGAAACATCTACAAATAAAGATACCCAGATGTTTGCACATGCAGATAACGTATTACACACAGACTTTACCAAAGCTTTCGACGGGTGAAACGTTGGGAATATTTCCTAACACTTGATGCTCTCATTCACCTAGCAGTAAGTAGGTACTTTGGTGTTTGCTGACTATTGTGGGTCGCATCCTGGGGTGACAAGATCAACTTATGCTGTCAGAAATGCTCTGCACAACAGGGACTTTCTGTATGTCATTAATGTCAAATAAAATCAGTAAAGATCTCAGTTCCTCAAGGAATAATCCTCTCCCAGTTATACATATTTCATCCTCATATTTACTGGACACGAGTTTGTATGAGAGTGGTACATAAGGAGGAATACTGTGCAGCGGGCCTACTGTCCTGACTCACGAAATCGTAATGACACGATTACAAACAAACCATACCACGGGTGGGGTTAGAACCCGCGATCAGAGAGTCTCAAAACGGTCTGGAGTTTTGGGACTCTCCGACCGCGGGTTCTAACCCCACCCGTGGTATGGTTTACTGTCCCATATTAGGAAGGTCTTTCTCAAACCCAACTCATTCAACAGGTAACGAGCGTTGAGTGTTCGTGTGTTCATGGTTTGCTTTGCCAAGAACGCAGGGAGATAACAAACCGAAGCGTTCTTCAAAGCTCACAACTTCCTTCAGAACAGATCTAGTTAAGACGGCTTGATCACTCAGGCTACTGGTACTAGCAATCTCAAGCAAACAACGCACTAAGTAACAGAAAAACAAACTACTAACACTAGCAAGCTCAACACAAATAGTACAACACCTAGCTGAAGCAACCCGCATAGATGTTAAAAGAACGTTAAACTGTCGAAACAATAATACAAAATAAACAAGAAAGTGTGTGTACCACTGTAGACTATAAGGCGGAGAGTATAAGTGTACTGGTGTAGGTATAAGGAATAAGGTTAGCAGCTTTCACCCTCCTCATAGCCGTTATGACCTCATAGGATGCCCCAGCTACCAGAAGAGTATTATTTACCTGACACTATGTACTCCAGCCAGTAGGCCTGACACTTCGTGTACTCCAGCCAGTAGGCCTGACACTTCGTGTACTCCAGCCAGTAGGCCTGACACTTCGTGTACTCCAGCCAGTAGGCCTGACACTTCGTGTACTCCAGCCAGTAGGCCTGACACTTCGTGTACTCCAGCCAGTAGGCCTGACACTTCGTGTACTCCAGCCAGTAGGCCTGACACTTCGTGTACTCCAGCCAGTAGGCCAAGCGTAAGACATTCCTAGGCACTAGTACCAGGAGTCTCAACCTCACATAGTGTATCAATGTTGGTAATCCAGCCAATCAATAATTGCAAGCCATATTTACGTCTTTAGAAGACATAGGCTTGCAACACCACGAGAGCTAGCTTACAATATTAAAATTAGTGAGATGCACACGGTGTTGCGAGTTGAATAATAATAATAATGGGTGATAATCGACTAGTCTACCCATCTACCCATCAACCTCCTCGACCTCACCCCTCATACAAAGTATGCTCACCAACACCACTGAAGACCAAGCTACTCCATACTTCCCCCTCTCCTCTAACCTCCCCTCCCTTCCATCCCTCACACCTCTCTCCCTCTCTCCATCTCTCTCCCTTCACTTGTTTTTCTTCCTCCTCCTCCATCCTTTAAAGATATTTTTATTCCATAATAAAAAAATAAAATACGAGAGTGGATAAAAACAGGATTAGTAACCACCCCCTCTCCCCCTCCCTCCGCCTCCCACCTTTTCCCCTCTCTCCTCCTCCCACCTTTCCCCTCTCTCCCCCTCCGTCCTCTACCCCCTCCGTCCTATACCCTCACTCCTTCTCCCTCCCCTCTCCCCCCCAATGATAGAGAAGCTTTACTGCAGTCGGGGAAAGCGCTAAATCCGTATACCTGATGTATGTTCCTGGGGGTCATCGCCCCCGAAGCTCATCTCACACTAGGTCCCTCTGGTTGATGCCCCGGTCAAACTGTTGGTGCTGGCCGCGCGCAGCCCCACTTAGTCACCAGCACTCTTGAAGCCCTAGGTCAGGCTCGTCTGGTGCTAGCCTGGTCAACCAGGCTGTTGCTGCTAGTGGCCCGCTGCCCCCACACGTCCACCACAGAATGGTTGATCTGGCACCTGGTGAAACGACTGAAGAGCAATCTGATTCAATCCGAAGAAGAGGAAGATATGTGGGTCAGCTGGACGCCAGTAGCAACAGCCTGGTAGACTTGACAAGCCTGGCCCAAGGCCGGGCTGCCGAGTGGGAAAACTTTGAAAACTTACCAAAGGTATATTAAAGGTATTTTGAAGCCATTTGTACCCACGTAAGGTCTTCCTGTTGACCGCCTGACCAACCAGGTGGATGGTACCAGCGCTTCACAGGCTAGAGTGCCACAGATCCAGGCTGATGTCCAGGGTGCCAGTGCGAGTGCGTATGAGTGCCAGGGTGAGTCTTAGTGTGTGAACGTCAGAGTGCCAGGGTGAGTGTTAGTGTGAGCGTCAGAGTGCCAGGGTTAGTGCCAGGGTGAGTGCCAGTGTGAGCGTCAGAGTGCCAGGGTGAGTGCGTAAGCGTCAGAGTGCCAGGGGTAGGATTCAGAGCTAGGGGAAAGACGGATGCTGCTGGTTACACATAGGTTACTAGATAAGTTATATACCACCACCAGTGCTGCTCCACCCCCAACCCCATCAGTGCTCCACCACCACCCCCACCAGCGCTGCTCCACCACCACCACCAGTGCTGCTCCACCACCACCACCAGTGCTGCTCCACCACCACCACCAGTGCTGCTCCACCACCACCACCAGTGCTGCTCCACCACCACCACCAGTGCTGCTCCACCACCACCACCAGTGCTGCTCCACCACCACCACCAGTGCTGCTCCACCACCACCACCAGTGCTGCTCCACCACCACCAGTGCTGCTCCACCACCAGTGCTGCTCCACCACCACCAGTGATGCTCTCCCACCACCAGTGATGCTCCACCACTACCACCAGTGATGCTTCACCACCACCACCAGTGATGCTTCACCACCACCACCAGTGATGCTTCACCACCACCACCAGTGATGCTCCACCACCACCAGTGATGCTCCATCACCACCAGTGATGCTTCATCACCACCAGTGATGCTCCACCACCACCAGTGATGCTCCACCACCACCAGTGATGCTCCACCACCACCAGTGATGCTCCACCACCACCAGTGCTGCTCCACCACCACCAGTGTTGGATGCTCCACCACCACCAGTGTTGGATGCTCCACCACCACCAGTGTTGGATGCTCCACCACCACCAGTGTTGGATGCTCCACCACCACCAGTGTTGGATGCTCCACCACCACCACCAGTGCTGCTCCACCACCACCAGTGGCTCCCCACCACCAGTGTGCTCCACCACCACCATGCTCCACCACCACCAGTGTGTCTCCACCACCAGTGTTCCACCACCACCAGTGATGCTCCACCACCACCAGTGTGCTCCACCACACCAGTGATGCTCCACCACCAGTGATGCTCCACCACCACCACCAGTGTGCTCCACACCACCAGTGCTTCACCACCACCACCAGTGCTGCTCCACCACCACCACCGTGTGCTTCACCACCACCAGTGTGCTCCACACCACCACCATGTGATGCCCACACCACCGTGTGCTACACCACACCAGTGTGCTCCCCACCACTCTCACCACCACCAGTGTGCTCCACCACCACCACCAGTGGCTCTCCACCACCATATGCCGGATCCACTGTTCACCAGTGCATCTCTCACCACCACCACCAGTGATGCCTCCACCACCACCACCGTGATGCTCCTCCACCACCAGTGATGCCCCACCACCAGTGATCTCTCCACCACACACCAGTGCTCCCTCCACCACCACCACCAGTGTGCTCACCACCACCACCAGTGTGCTTCACCACCACCACCAGTGTGCTCTCCACCACCAGCCACCAGTGTGCTCCACCACCACCACTAGTGCTGTCCACCACCAGTGTGACTCCACACCACCAGTGAGCTCCACCACCCACCACCAGTGCTGCTCCTACCACCACTCTCCACCACCACCACCAGTGCTGCTCCACCACCACCAGTATCCACCAGTGTGCTCCTCCACCACCACCGTGCTGCTCCACCACCACCAGTGGAAATCTGCTCCACCACCTGTACCCAGTGGCTCTCCACCACACCCCGTGAACATGCTTACCCACATGACACCACGTGACTCTCCCCTAGTGTGCCCTCACCACCAGTGTGCTCCCTGACCCCCTCCACCCACTGAGTATCCCCCAACATCCTCTACCACAGTACCCCAGTGTGACATCCTCCCACCATGGTGCCCCCAACATCCTCTACCCACACACCCCCCTGTGAACATCCTCCACCACAGTAGCCCCCAGTGAAATCCTCCACCACTAGTAGCCTGCTCACACATCCTCTTCCACCACTAGACCCCGTGACATCTCCACCACTAGTAGCCCCCGTGGAAATCTCTCCACCACTGAGTACCCCAGTGTGAACATCCTCTCCACCACTGAGACCCCGTGTGAACATCCTCTCCACCCACTGAGTTCCCCCGTGTGACATCCCTCCACCCACTGAGTACCCCAGTGTGAACATCCTCTCCACCCACTGAGTATCCCCCCGTGTGAACATCCTCTCCACCCACTGAGTATCCCCCCGTGTGAACATCCTCTCCACCCACTGAGTAGCCCCCGTGTGAACATCCTCTCCCACCACTGATATCCCCTGTGAACATCCTCTCCACCCACTAGTACCCCCGTGAACATCCTCCACCCACTGAGTACCCCCGTGTGAACATCCTCCACCCACGTGAGCATCCTCACGTCGTGAACATCCTCTCCACCACGTACCAGTGACATCCCCCAAGTGTGAACATCCTCTCCACCCACTGAGTACCCCGGTGAACATCTCTCCACCACTGAGTACCCAGGTGAACATCCTCTCCACCCACTGAGTAGCCCCGTGTGAACATCCCTCACCCACTGAGTACCCCGTGTGAACATCCTCTCACCCACTGAGTAGCCCCGGTGAACATCCCTCCACCCACTGAGTACCCCGTGTGAACATCCTCTCCACCCACTGAGTAGCCCCGGTGAACATCCTCTCCACCCACTGAGTACCCCAGTGGAACATCCCTCCACCACTGAGTACCCCCGTGTGAACATCCTCTCCACCCACTGAGTAGCCCCGTGTGAACATCCTCTCCACCCACTGAGTAGCCCCCAGTGTGAACATCCTCTCCACCCACTGAGTAGCCCCCCGAGTGAAATCCTCTCCACCCACTGAGTAGCCCCAGTGTGAACATCCTCTCCACCCATGAGTATCCCCGGTGAACATCCTCTCCACCCACTGAGTAGCCCCGTGTGAACATCCTCTCCACCATGTGACCCCGTGACCTCACAGGTAGCCCCCGTGTGAACATCCTCTCCACCCACTGAGTAGACCCCCGGCCGTGTGAACTCCTCTCCACCCACTGAGTAGCCCCCAGTGTGAAATCCTCTCCACCACTGAGTAGCCCCCTGTGTGAAATCCTCTCCACCCCCCGGCACCCCCTAAGTGAACATCCTCCACCCACTAGAGTGTGAAATCCTCTCCACCCACTGAGAGTGTGCCCACCACTGGTGCTAGGAACATCCTCTCCACCCACTAGTGCCCCCTGTGTAATCCTTCCACCCACTAAGTAGCCCCCGTGTGAATATCCTTCCACCCACTAAGCAGCCCCCGTGTGAAATCCTTCACCAAACCCCCGTAACATTCTCCACCACTGCCCCCTGTGATGAACATCTATCCACCCACTAAGTAGCCCCGTGTGAATCTCTCCACCCACTAGGGAGCCCCAGTGTGAAAATCATTCGCACCCACATAAGTAGCCCGTGGTGAAGGAACCTTTCACATAAGAGCGTTTTGTGTGAAATTTCATGGGAGGGAACATTAAAAGAGCTTGATGGAAATAAACAAAGGGGGTAAGGGAAGAAATCAAGTTTAGTGTAAGAGAAATGGGAAGAGAAAAAAAGGAAAAGTTGAGGGAGGGAAGAGAAAGGGGAGAGTGGGAAAAGGGGAATGGAGAGTTTTTGTGATGGATGGGGAAGAACATGAGGAAAGGGAGTTATGAAGTGGGAAGGAGGAGGGAGGTGGAAGGGTGATAAGGGAAGGGAAGGTGTATTGGTAAGAGGGAGGTAAGAAGGGTGAAGATGGAGGAGGGAGGTGGAAGGGTGAGGAGGAGGGAGGTGGAAGGGTGAGGAGGAGGGAGGTGGAAGGGTGAAGGAGGAGGGAGGTGGAAGGGTGAAGGAGGAGGGAGGTGGAAGGGTGAAGGAGGAGGGAGGTGGAAGGGTGAAGGAGGAGGGAGGTGGAAGGGTGAAGGAGGAGGGAGGTGGAAGGGTGAAGGAGGAGGGAGGTGGAAGGGTGAAGGAGGAGGGAGGTGGAAGGGTGAAGGAGGAGGGAGGTGGAAGGGTGAAGGAGGAGGGAGGTGGAAGGGTGAAGGAGGAGGATGGAAGGTGAAGGAGGAGGGAGGTGGAAGGGGTGAAGGAGGAGGGAGGTGGAAGGGTGAAGGAGGAGGGAGGTGGAAGGGTGAGGAGGAGGGAGGTGGGAAGGGTGAAGGAGAGGAGGGAGGTGGAAGGGTGAAGGAGGAGGGAGGTGGAAGGGTGAAGGAGGAGGGAGGTGGAAGGAGAGAGTGAAGGGAAGGAGGGAGGTGGAAGGGTGAAGGAGGAGGGAGGTGGAAGGGTGAAGGAGGAGGGAGGTGGAAGGGTGAAGGAGGAGGGAGGTGGAAGGGTGAAGGAGGAGGGAGGTGGAAGGGTGAAGGAGGAGGGAGGTGGAAGGGTGAAGGAGGAGGGAGGTGGAAGGGTGAAGGAGGAGGGAGGTGGAAGGGTGAAGGAGGAGGGAGGTGGAAGGGTGAAGGAGGAGGGAGGTGGAAGGGTGAAGGAGGAGGGAGGTGGAAGGGTGAAGGAGGAGGGAGGTGGAAGGGTGAAGGAGGAGGGAGGTGGAAGGGTGAAGGAGGAGGGAGTGGAAGGGTGAAGGAGGAGGGAGGTGGAAGGGTGAAGGAGGAGGAGGTGGAAGGGTGAAGGAGGAGGGAGGTGGAAGGGTGAAGGAGGAGGGAGGTGGAAGGGTGAAGGAGGAGGGAGGTGGAAGGGTGAAGGAGGAGGGAGGTGGAAGGGTGAAGGAGGAGGGAGGTGGAAGGGTGAAGGAGGAGGGAGGTGGAAGGGTGATGGAGGAGGGAGGGGAAGGGGTGAAGGAGGAGGGAGGTGGAAGGGTGAAGGAGGAGGGAGGTGGAAGGGTGAAGGAGGAGGGAGGTGAAGGGGAAGGAGGAGGGAGGAAAGGGGAGAGGGAGGGAAGGGTGAAGGGAATGAAGGAGAGGGAGGTGGAAGGGTGATGGAGGGACGAGTAAAGGGTGAGGATTGATAGAAGGGACGCACCTGTCTTGTGCTAACCACGAGGCCAGGAAATTAGACCTTCAGAAGTCAATGTGGCAGAAGTCTGTCGTGTCTTCCAGAGTGTCGTCCCTGACCTGCCTCTTGTAGCCACAGGTCACACTCCCTCCCTGGTGAAGGGATACCTTACAACCCTTTCCCCTTAACGATGAAGGGACTAAAACCCTTCCTGAAGGGGCAGTGGAAATAGTAGTGGTAATGTAGTGGAATAGTACAGGTAGTGGTAGTGGTAGTGGTAATAGTGCTGACAATGGTAGTAATGGTGGTAGTGGTAATAGTGGTGGTAGTGGTAATAGGGCTGCTACAGCTCACGTGTCCTGGCTACCAGACACACTGGTGGTAGTGGTAATAGTGGTAGTGGTAATAGTGGTAGTGTAAGGGCTGCTACAGCTCACGTGTCCTGGCTACCAGACACACTACAGTCTTCACCCTCACACGCCATGCACGCAGACTGGCGTGCGTGCACACACACACATCTACACACAGGAGGCAAGCGTTCTTGCGCACACATGTACACACGGGAGAAGTGTTTGACTATGAGAGAAAAAAATACTTTAAAACACTGTCCCAGGAGACTCTTTCATAAATCAACAGGCTGCCATAATGTATCAACAGGCTGCCATAATGTATCAACAGGCTGTCACAATGTATCAACAGGCTGCCATAATGTATCAACAGGCTGCCATAATGTATCAACAGGCTGTCACAATGTATCAACAGGCTGCCATAATGTATCAACAGGCTGCCATAATGTATCAACAGGCTGTCACAATGCATCAACAGGCTGGCACAATGCATCAACAGGCTGCCATAATGTATCAACAGGCTGTCACAATGTATCAACAGGCTGTCACAATGTATCAACAGGCTGGCACAATGTATCAACAGGCTGGCACAATGTATCAACAGGCTGCCATAATGTATCAACAGGCTGTCACAATGTATCAACAGGCTGTCACAATGTATCAACAGGCTGCCATAATGTATCAACAGGCTGGCACAATGTATCAACAGGCTGGCACAATGTATCAACAGACTGCCATAATGTTGTTGTTTTTTTAAGATTATTTAAATGGATTCTTCCCTCCTCCTCCCCCTCAATTTAAAAAAAATAAAAATAAAAAAATACACAAATTTCAGAATATGTATTTTCATACCATGCTTTCAAAAATTTCTTCTTCCGGGAAAATATATAACTTTATTGCAAAAAAATTACAAGAAAAGCATGGAACTGGTGCTTAAAACATGTGCCCCGTGGCGTGTTGAGGTCCACTGCAACACTACCTGCAACACCAGTAGGGACTGCAACACTACCTGCAAAACAAGTGGGCACTGCAACTCCAGTAGGGACTGCAACACTACCTGCAACACCAGTAGGGACTGCAACACTACCTGCAACACCAGTAGGGACTGCAACACTACCTGCAACACCAGTGGGCACTGAAACATTACCTGCAACACCAGTGGGCACTGCAACATTACCTGCAACACCAGTGGGCACTGCAACACTACCTGCAACACCAGTGGGCACTGCAACACTACCTGCAACACCAGTGGGCACTGCAACACTACCTGCAACACCAGTAGGGACTGCAACACTACCTGCAACACCAGTGGGCACTGCAACACTGCCTGCAACACCAGTGAGCACTGCAACACTACCTGCAACACCAGTGGCCACTGCAACTTCCTGCAACACCAGTGGGCACTGCAACACTACCTGCAACACCAGTGGGCACTGCAACACTACCTGCAACACCAGTGGGCACTGCAACACTACCTGCAACACCAGTGGGCACTGCAACACTACCTGCAACACCAGTGGGCACTGCAACACTACCTGCAACACCAGTGGCGCACTCTGCAACACCATGGGCACTGCAACACCTGCCCAGGGCACTGCAACACTACCTGCAACACCAGTGGGCACTGCAACACTACCTGCAACACCAGTGGGCACTGCAACACTAACACGTGCATACACTGCAGTGGGCATTGCAACACTACCTGCAACACCAGTGGGCACTGCAACACTACCTGCAACACCAGTGGGCACTGCAACACTACCTGCAACACCAGTGGGCACTGCAACACTACCTGCAACACCTGTGGGCACTGCAACACTACCTGCAACACCAGTGGGCACTGCAACACTACCTGCAACACCAGTGGGCACTGCAACACTACCTGCAACACCAATGGGGAATGCAACACTACCTGCAACACCAGTAGGGACTGCAACACTACCTGCAACACCCCTGGGGACTGCAACACTACCTGCAACACCAGGGAGTGAAGTGCAAGCTTCATCTACTTAATATGATGGGAAGTCCCTTCATGCCACGAGGTCGCTATGAGACAACACACAATAAGTGTCAGGGGCCCAAGACTGTTCAACTGCCTCCCAGCATACATAAGGGGAGTACCAATAGACCCCTGGCTGTCTTCAAGAGGGAGCTGGACAGGCACCTAAAGTCAGTACCTGACCAGCCGGACTGTTTTTCGTACGTCGGTTTGCGTGCGGCCAGCAGTAACAGCCTGGTTGATCAGACCCTGCTCCACAGCAAAGCCTGGTCATGGACCTGGCCGCGGGGACATTGACCCCTCAAACCCTCTCCAGGTATGCCTTCCTTGTCCCTCTACCTGGAGTCTACCTGGAGGGTGTTCCGGGGGTCAACGCCCCAGCGGCCCAGTCCCTGACCAGGCCTCCAGGTGGATCAGGGCCTGATCAACCAGGCTGTCACTACTCCCCTCTCTTCTTCCCCTCATCCCTTCCCTTTCTTCCTTCTCTTGCAAACGAGTAAAGACACATTACAACCTAACAGATTTGCTACAAGTTACTGGTGATTTAGTGGAGATATAATGATGGAGATATAATGATGGAGATATAATGATGGAGGTTTAATGACAGCTGATGGGTGTATGATACAGTATATCCTTCTACCATCATCAAATTTCTATTACCCAATGGAGATTTAATGGTGGATGAAGGCAATACTGAATCATACATTTTGAACGATGAATCAACACGAAGCTCACTGAACAGTACTGCCCGATGGTGAGACAACCGAAATGCCCTGGGGTTCGATCACCGGGCCGGCGAAACGTTTAAGTTCATTTATATAGCCCTGCTGCCCCTCATACCTGAGAAACGTTTCGGGGGGAAGGGGGGTCAACATCCCCACAGCCCGGTTTCAGACCAGGCATCTTGGAGGATCGAGGCCTGATCAACCAGGTTGTTAATGCTGCCAGCACGCAACCCAAAGTACGAACAACAGCCCGGCTGGTCAGGCAATGTGTGAGAGCCAGCTCTTGTTGGGTCGTAAACAGATTAAGAAAACAATGCAAAACAATTCCAGCGTTGCTGAAAGTAGGTCAGGTAAGGTGCGTCAGGAAACAGGACAAGTGTTTTCTGAAGCGAGTCTCAGTCGTATGATGACCCCCAGTTGGAGCTCTTGGTCATCTGAGCGAGGCCTTCCACTGGCTTATCCCTCCACCCCTTTAAAAATTATGGTTATAATTATAACCAATGTGCGGGTAACGAGTCACCCCCACATTACGTTATCTTATGACGTTAAATTGATGTTAGCTGACGTTAAAATGATGTTAGGTGAACACGCAACATGGACCCTGTACCACGCCCAGATCAACTCAAGCACTGACGTGACAAGAGCTGTACAATGAGCGAAACGTTGCCACACTGAAAGTTTGTTCTCCACCTGTATCTTAATTACTGTGAGAAGTACGACTTTGTATCTTAAGGTTAGAACAATTCACTGAAGGTAAATCGTGTCTAGACAATCTATGAGAAAGTATTCGTGATACACTAGATTATTCAGTGCAATAACACACACAAGGATATACATAACCGTAATGGAAATCAATGGCAGAAATGCAGTGAAGAGTGTGAGAGAAGGTTGTCAGTTCTGATGGATGGTGTTAGCAGGCTAGGCTGACACCATTACCACCACCTGTCACACGGTAGTGGTGGTGGGTGGTGGTACATAAAGGGGACCACTGCATCAAGGGCACACAAGAGGCACTGCAACACACAAACACCCTCATTAAAAGCCATGCACCTAGCGACACCTGGTGCTAATGTTGACTCTCCCTAGATCACTAATACCGTGCTATATCACCCACCCCGTGACCCTCCCTAGCACCCTAGATCACTAATACCGTGCTATATCACCCACCCCGTGACCCTCCCTAGCACCCTAGATCACTAATACTGTGCTATATCACCCACCCCGTGACTCTCCCTAGCACCCTAGATCACTAATACTGTGCTATATCACCCACCCCGTGACTCTCCCTAACACCCTAGATCACTAGTACCGTGCTATATCACCCACCCCGTGACTCTCCCTAGCACCCTACATCACTAATACTGTGCTATATCACCCACCCCGTGACTCTCCCTAACACCCTAGATCACTAGTACCGTGCTATATCACCCACCCCGTGACTCTCCCTAGCACCCTACATCACTAATACTGTGCTATATCACCCACCCCGTGACTCTCCCTAGCACCCTAGATCACTAATACCGTGCTATATCACCCACCCCGTGACCCTCCCTAGCACCCTAGATCACTAGTACCGTGCTATATCACCCACCCCGTGACCCTCCCTAGCACCCTACATCACTAGTACCGTGCTATATCACCCACCCCGTGACCCTCCCTAGCACCCTAGATTACTAATACTGTGCTATATCACCCACCCCGTGACCCTCCCTAGCACCCTAGATCACTAGTACCGTGCTATATCACCCACCCCGTGACCCTCCCTAGCACCCTACATCACTAGTACCGTGCTATATCACCCACCCCGTGACCCTCCCTAGCACCCTACATCACTAGTACCGTGCTATATCACCCACCCCGTGACCCTCCCTAGCACCCTAGATCACTAGTACCGTGCTATATCACCCACCCCGTGACCCTCCCTAGCACCCTAGATTACTAATACTGTGCTATATCACCCACCCCGTGACCCTCCCTAGCACCCTAGATCACTAGTACCGTGCTATATCACCCACCCCGTGACTCTCCCTAGCACCCTACATCACTAATACCGTGCTACATCACCGACCCCGTGACTCTCCCTGGCACCCTACATCAGTAATACTGTGCTACATCGCCGACCCCGTGACCTCGCCAAGTCAGTGACACCGTGACCCCACTAGGTCAATGACCTCGTCAACCTAGTATATTCAACGGGGAGAATAAGTGTACCAAAGGAGCAGTCTAGATCATCCATGGATGTTGCTAACACTGTGACCTTGACCCTTAAATAAGTTACCATTACGGAAACGTACCTGATCCGCCGGATTATTGGTACCCGCGACCCGCACGTTGAGAACAGGTCCTAAACTGACCTCCAGTTACAGTTTTCAAAATTAGGAACACCCACAGAAAGTTTCTACACTATATGAGCCGGGTGAGGTATCTGCTATATACCTTTGATGAGTTTCGAGAGTCTTTCTACTCCCGGAGCCCGGCCATGGTCCAGGCTCGTCTGGTGCTAGCCTGGTCAATCAGGCCAGCAAGTCGGATCGAAACGTCGTCTAAGTTTCTCTCTCCTACGTGCGGTATATTTGTGTATACTTCTGATTCTAATTTATATAACAATCTTCCAGTGGGAACTGAATCCCACGTACCCCCCTCCCTTACCCTTTTTTTAACATGATGTAAAACTAATGAATAATACGCAGGGAACAGGACTTATGAGAGCTAAAAAAAAAATGGTTGAAAATGTTGCGGCAGAATAATCCGAACAAGTTGTACACAAATGATAAACAAGACCGAGCAGATGAAGAATACCACTAGAAGCATTTTAAGGAAACTGAATCACTAACAGAAGGTAATATTGATTATCAGGCGGAACCAGAAGCCTTTCAAACGACCCCAAAACAAAACACACACACACACACACACACTCAATGAGTACTGGGTAATTAAACACTTGGGCAGATAAAAACACCACTCACTATACAAACACAGACTAGAGAGTGTGTCTGCAAAACCTCACTCCCCCACACCTGGTATAAATAGAAGAAAAGGCAGACTGACACATGCAAAAACTGCAAAAGGGACAGATAACGTCCTCCCTGACGCCATCTGCGGTGACGTGAGGAACAACTCTCTGCCACTAACAACATAATGCATCTATGAAGTAGATAATTTTACCATGGGTAAGTCTGAGATGTTTACTAAGATGGTGACACCACCCAGGGTAGTTGTGAGATGTTTTCTAAGATGGTGACACCACCCAGGGTAGCTGTGAGAGGCTTAAGCTTCTCGCACCTACCCTGGGTGGAATCACTCGTTAAGCCTCTCGCAGCTACCCTGGGTGGAATCACTCGTTAAGCTTCTGGCAGCTACCCTGGGTGGAATCACTCGTTAAGCCTCTGGCAGCTACCCTGGGTGGAATCACTCGTGAAGCCTCTCGCAGCTACCCTGGGTGAAATCACTCGTTAACGAGTGACTCCACCCAGGGTAGCTGCTCTTAAATTATTTATTCAAACAGTTTATTGATAGCAGTTATTTATTAATATTTATGAAGGCTGAAGCAAGAGGACCTACACACGACAAACACCCACACACTGACGAACGTAAACAAAAACGAACACAAAAGAACGACAGCACACAAACGAGAGTACACAAAACGACAGTACACACCAAGAAATGGTTACAGTTCTCTTTCCTTAGCTCTATCGAGAGGGGAAAAAGAGAGGTGTTCACCGGTGGGATACGAACAGGAATACAGAACGAACCCGGTAGAAGAGGGGACACAGGTGTCTGTTTGTGTAGGTATGTAGGGTGTGTTGTGGGGCGCGTGTGTCTTGCAACCCAACAAGACCACACTTGGTAGTCCAAGGTCAGTGGTCCTGCATGCCTGCTGGCCACCATACCTAATCTACCTGGGCTTCAACATCACTCCTTACACACTAATGTGCCGGCTGCCTGACACTAGAGCTCCTCTTAGTCTCTTATGATATCTGAAGATAATGTGTGGTAGTGGAGGTGGTAGAATAAGGTGAATTAAGCACGCTTGGGCAGTAGTACCACAATCTTCACAGCAGCACCGCCATCTTCACAGTAGCACCACCACCTTCACAGTAGCAGCACCACTATCTTCACAGTAGCACCACCACCTTCACAGTAGCACCACCACCTTCACAGAAGCACCACCACCTTCACAGTAGCACCACCACCTTCACAGTAGCACCACCACCTTCACAGTAGCACAACCACCTTCACAGTAGCACAACCACCTTCACAGTAGCACAACCACCACCTTCACAGTAGCAGTAGCACAACCACCCTCTCACCTAATTTCCTATATACTTTGTGCCATAATTATGTTCCTTCTAGTATTCTTCTAGTTCTCTTACTTAAAGTCCCTTAAGTTTCTCCTGGAAGATCATGTCTGTCAGTTCTAGTATCAACTAGACTAACAGGAATTATGCGCCTTCAATACTGTATTACGCTACTGACCACAGGATGTGTGCGAGAGGTCAACAGAAGGGAGAGTTTCTCCCGTGTGTGCTACTGGTCCCTACACTACTGTTTACGGAGCACCAGGCACACGAATAGTACTAGAAGAGAATTAGAACACTACAACGGAACTACAACCTTTTAATCTGGTTCTAGAACAAAGAGGTGATCCCTCGCTAGACAATAACAGTGACTCATGTACTAACTAGCAAAAGGAACCTTGACGCGCCTACCGACTGGTTTTTGCGATGGTGGTAGTAGTAGTGGTGGTGGTGGTGGTGGTGGTGGTGGTAGTGGTGGTGGTAGTAGTAGTAGTAGTGGTGGTGGTAGTAGTAGTAGTGGTGGTGGTGGTGGTGATGGCGTGTTCACGAGGGTGTGTCCAGCATATGACAGAGGTGACTGTAAAGCAGAGGTACACCATACAAACACAGGTATAACTTAATAAGCATAATGGGTCCCAGACTCGCCCGCCCCCCCCACGACAAATGCAAGTGGAATCCTCAAGACGCTGATGTCTTCAAGGACGTGCTGACCAATTTATGCAGACCTTTGTCGTTTAGCAGAGCTGTACGTGCTTACATTAAACAACGTGCAGCAGGCAGCAACAGTCTGGCTAACCATACTAAGCGCTGCACGCGAGATCCCCAGAAACATCAAGTGAATATCCACACAGCCAGATTAACATTAAACAATAACAACGATTAAGATCTTGAGTGCAGAAACGTTTCGCCTGCGCAGCGGGCGTCTTCAGTCTCTAGATTAACGAATGAATATTAAAATGGCATAAGGTTGAAAATAAGACACATGTGCAACAGTTAGGTATCTTTATTCCTAAACGTCTCTCCTAGACAGTAGTCTTCTTCAGTAGAGTACAGAAGAGTGAGCAGTAGAGATGTGAAGACGATGTCATCAGTCCATCAGCCTCGAGTACGTAGTTTTGAGGTGGTCAGTCCCTCAGCCTGGAGAAGAGTTTTGTTCCATAGTCTGGAACCTCAAAACTACGTCTTCAAGGCTGATGCACTGACTACATCGTCTTCACATCTCTACTGCTGACTCTTCTGTACTCGACTGAAGAAGTCTACTGTGTAGGAGAAAAGTTTAGGAATAAAGATATCTAACTGCTGCACATGTGTCTTACTTACCAACCGTTACATTAACAATGATGGGTCGCGACAACAATGATGGGTCGCGACAACAATGATGGGTCGCGACAACAATAATATTCATCACTGTATTTGAAGACTGACGAAACAATCAATCGGAAAATCTTGAGAATTGTGGTTGTGCCACATGTCGCAGAGCTTGTTATTAAATATACATGAGAAATGAATAAACAGAAGGGTGGATGAGGGGTTCGAACCGCGGTCTGAGCCCCTCGTCCACCCTTCTGTTGATTCATAAACAGTTATTTGTAAAATCATCGCCAGGTCAACCAAGCTGTGATGGATATGCGGACCAGCGGGCCGCCAGCAGCAACAGGCTGATTGACTAGGCAAGCACTAGACAAAAGGTAAATCAAGGTCTCTCCATCCACAAATCCTTTCTTATGGAAAAACTTTCCCACACGAACCCTCCGCTAGTTCACGCAATATCAAAATTGATAATCGCGTAGGCGGTGTGTGGCGCAACACGTGGGTGTCTGCCGACCTGTGGCACTGGCAGTCTAAAGGACTCACCACCACGACACTTCCCGTCACTTTCCGTTCGTCAGGCGGAACGAGAACGATGTAAAACGTTGGTAGCAGTGGCCCCGCGAGCGGTTGTTTCGGGGTCCACCGCTACCCACTGGCAGTGGCACTCTTGTGTAATAAGGAGTGCCAGGGATGCTAGAGGGGCCGCGCGACGAGCTATACTTCTCACCCCACACACTCCACACACACTACTGACCCACCGCAGCGCACCACCCCCCTCCCTGCACCTCACCACCCCCTCTCCGCACCTCCACCAACTAGACTCCACCAACCCTAATCCACCCAGGCTTCAACAATTATCAAATGACAAACTTTAGTTGAGGACCAAAGTCACAAATTTAAGGAGAGCGGAAGTGTCACACCTCTGCCACTCTTCACTCGAGATACAGAACGTACGAGTCTTTAATTGTAAATACTTGCTTGTAGCTACAGCAGGAGGGCCATGATAGTGGTGTAAAATCTTCAGTAGATGTTGCTACAGCAGGAGAACTATTCTGGTGGTGTGATTTTAAATCAACGAATCTAATATTCACACGTTCTTAGTATTAAACAAGGTAGTAATGAGTCTCTGGCACCGTGTTGAAGGTAGTGTGCCACGCCATACGGGAGACACTGACGAAGGAAGACTACTTCTACCACAAGCTGCTGCCTCCACCAGCGTGACAGGATCCATTCAATAACTCGCTATTGCATCTTCAGGTGTGGGAGGATGAAGACCCTGGGTGATCGTCTGTACTGCCACTTCTAACACACGTGGTACCCTCTGTGAAGGCTTTAATACAACTCCCCCTCCCCCACAGACACCTGAAGGATGCCCCCGCTGCCCGGTCCCAGACCATGCCTCCTGCTGGATCAAGGCCTGATGAACCACATCAATCACAGGGATTTTAGGAAATATTTTTTAGCCTTAAAGGTGTCAGGAATTGGAACGACCTAGACAGCGAACTGGTAGAAGTGGGATCCATACATAGTTTCAAGAACAGGTATGCTAGGGGTCACGTAGCAAAGAGGGAAACCCCAGTAGCAGCCAGAGAAGAGATGGGACCAGAAACTGAGGTTCAATCCTTGAAACCACAATAGGTGAATACAAATAGGTGAATATACACATGTATTACTGCCTTCGTCTCCAAATAGTTCACCACCCCTGACACCCCTCAATCCCTACTGACAAGGGAACTCGTCTCCACGCCCTCACATCCCTTAACTCAAGGGGAGCACCGCCCCCCAGCCCTGCCTCACACCACCCTCTTCTGCAACTATATATAAGAGAGACCTTCAATAAATCGTGTACGCCCATCCCTCGCTGACGCTCGCCAGACAGCATCCGGCAGTCTGTCCCTCTCTCTTATCTCTCACTCTCAACCCAACAGTCCTTCCCCCTCTCTCTCTCTCACCTCTCCCATCTACCTGGCAACCTCTCTCTCCTAACATCTCTCACCTTCTACTTGGCATCCTCTATCTCCTCACATCTGTCATCCTATACCTGGCAGCCTGTCGTTCCTCTCATCTCCCGTCTACCATATCCTCAGTAGACTGCTCCTCCTATCTACCAGCTCAGGCTGGTAGATAGCCCAATCCTGTGTGATGGAATATGACAGGGAAACATAACTAGCTTTTGTTCCCAAGATGTAACCATCACAGTGGAGTAAATGCACTCGTAAATGTTCCCATAAAGAGACTCAGAGTAGCAGCCGGACTCCGGACTCTCGGACCTCCTCAAAGGTGATCCACAAACTCATAGAAAGTCCGTAGGCAGCACACTGCCCATGTACCAAATTAAGAAAAAAAATGAAAAAGTATACTCCAGCCAATCGTATCAGACGTCACACCTACTCACGCCTCGAAAAACTGTCACCATCTTTCAAAAATTAATCTAGTGGGGGAAAAAGGTAAATTGTCAATTATATGTTGCGTGACGAGCAAGACGCTCCTCGCTGGGAGCTCGAGATTTTAATTTTATATATTGTGCACACCTACGCGTCTCCACCACCACCACCACGTGACCCAAACATGTGTGTCCAAGACCAGTGACCATGCGTGTCCAAGACCAGTGACCTAACATGCGTGTCCAACACCAGTGACCTAAAATGCGTGTCCAACACCAGTGACCTAACATGCGTGTCAACCAGTACCAACAGCGTCCAAGAGTGACCTGCTGTCCAAACCAGTAACATGCGTGTCCAAGACCAGTGACCTAACATGCGTGTCCAACACCAGTGACCTAACATGCGTGTCCAACACCAGTGACCTAACATGCGTGTCCAACACCAGTGACCTAACATGCGTGTCCAACACCAGTGACCTAACATGCGTGTCCAACACCAGTGACCTAACATGCGTGTCCAACACCAGTGACCTAACATGCGTGTCCAACACCAGTGACCTAACATGCGTGTCCAACACCAGTGACCTAACATGCGTGTCCAACACCAGTGACCTAACATGCGTGTCCAACACCAGTGACCTAACATGCGTGTCCAACACCAGTGACCTAACATGCGTGTCCAACACCAGTGACCTTGACAGCCATCTTCTTTAATACAAGTGTCCTTGACATGCGTGTCCTTTAACACGTGTCGTTAACACGTGTCGTGCTGTTCTTATTTTATGTTACGCTCACTGATCTGCCTTTGTGACGAGTCAAGACCCAGCCGGTTTCCAGCCTCATGATCTTCTCTCACTCGCTCTTGTATACTGCATCTTCCCTCATTACTAACTAATTAAACTTGTCCGCCTACGTCCTCTTCATGTAGCTCCTCACTTTCAACACCACCACCACCTCCTCCTTGAATCTTTGTCCAAGCTCTTCATATATTTCTGTTATTCTTCACCAGTGCACCATCGACCTTCCTTCAGCCTTAACACATGATAAAGTAATTTATCTGTACACACTTCCGGGGGTCGCTGCCCTCAGCACGGTCCCAGTTCAATTATTGGTAGGTAAGTGGACACAGATGCAACTAATGTGACATTTTATTGTGGCAATGTTTCGCTTTCCAGAAGCTTTGTCAAGCCGTTACGGCTGGACAAAGTCGGTAATTCTACTATTATTACTGATCAATTAAGTTGTTAGGACCTATCCCTCTACAATTTTCCAAGTTTAAATATTGACGCATCTTTCTCGCCTACGTTCCAGGGAGTATACATGACTTCGTACGTTCCCAATAATTCAGGTGCTCGAGTCTACCTGGAGGGTGTTCCGGGGGTCAACGCCCCCCGCAGCCCTGTCCTTGGCAAAGGCCTCCCGGTGGATCAGGGCCTGATTAACCAGGCTGTTACTGTTGGCCGCACGTAATCCAACGTACGAACCACAGCCCGACTGATCGGATACTGACTTTGGGTATCAGTGCAGCTCCCTCTTGAAGGCAGCTAGAAGTCTACTGGTAATTCCCCTTATGCCTGGTGGGAGGCTGTTGAACAATCTTGGGCCCCGGACAGTGGAGGTTCTCTGTACATTCTGCAGATATGCTATTTCGTCTAGATTAACATTGACGTTTAGTCATTTATACTACGTCTTCAGCGTCTCTCATCTTCCATAGAACCCTCAAATATTCCTTCCTAGTTACTGTGTTTATTTCTCCGTTTTCTATCTTTTCTTGCACATTTCTTCCAGCATATGTTGAATATTGTGAAATGGTGGAGGTAATGTGGCGTTGGGTTTATTCGTCAGGAAATATCCCCTGCAACGTGTGGTTTATAAGGTGAGCGGTTTAACAGAGTCGGCAAAACTATGGTGTCTAAGAACACCTGTGGAAGCGAGATACTCGTGGGCACTGTTATACCTTTGATGAGTTCCGAGAGCTATTCTACTGCCAGACCCCAGCCAAAGACAGCAGCGACCGCTGACTTACCAATGTTATTCTTGTATAGTGAGGGGATGGTGTAGTGAGGAAATGGTGAAGTGAGGCGATGGTGTGGTGAGGCTGGAGTGGGTGTCCTCCACACCACAACTGGCAAGCAGTGTCACCAAATAAGGTATAATTGCATAATAACCTCAGAAAAAACTAGTGGTGACCCGTGCCTCCATCATCGTGGTCGCTGGACAAGACGCAACACTGTACCCCAGCATCAGTGAAGGCCAAAGCTCAAACTCCTATACACAAATAACCCACACATAGGAGAGGGGAGCTTATGACGACGTTTCGGTCCGACTTGGACCATTTACAAGTCACACTAACACACGAGAGTGAGGGAGCCAGTATATATAGAAGAGGGGGACAGGGACAGGACAGAGAGGAAGAAAGAAGTAGAGAAGCAGTGGTAGAGGTAATGCTGGTAGTGATAGTAGTAGTGGTATTGATAATGCTGGTAGTGGTAGTGGTGGCAATGTTGGTAGTAGTAGTAGTAGTGGTGGTAGAGGTAATACTGGTGGTGGTAGAGGTAATGCTGGTAGTAGCAGTAGAGGTAATGCTGGAAGTGGTAGTGGTAATGTTGGTAGTGGTAATAGTAGTGGTAGTGGTAATGCTGGTAGTGGTAATAGTAGTGGTAGTAGTAGTGGTAGAGGTAATGCTGGTAGTAGTAGCGGTAATGCAGGTAGTAGTAGTGGTAATGCTGGTAGTGGAAGTAGTAGGGGTTAGTTCCTTGCTCATTTTCAACAGTAATTTCAACTTAGCGGTTTATAGAGGGATGAGTAATACGTCCTTTCAGCATAGGTAATGAACACTTGTCAGTGTTCAATAATAACCCGCATGTGGACAGAAACTCAGAAGATTAATCTGTATATTTCGACCCTCTTCTGGGATCCTCTTCAGCATCTGCTGAAGAGGATCCCCATATAAGTAACATGGAGAAAAATTAAAAGAAAACGTTATGCGAAAACTAAAGGAACAAACAGCGTGTATAATAATTACGTTTGTCACTTTTATCTGTAATATGTTATGTTTTCCCTTATATGTATGTTGTCATTCCTCTAGTGTATACCTGGAGGGGGGTTTCAGGGGTCAACGCCCCCACGGCCCGGTCCGTGATCAGGCTTGGCCTGGTAACTGACTTATGAAGAGCACCAGCATCAGAGTTCACCTGTGTGCACACCTCTGAACCTTTGTGTCAGTGTGCACACCTCTGAACCTTTGTGTCAGTGTGCACACCTCTGAACCTTTGTGTCAGTGTGCACACCTCTGAACCTTTGTGTCAGTGTGCACACCTCTGAACCTTTGTGTCAGTGTGCACACCTCTGAACCTTTGTGTCAGTGTGCACACCTCTGAACCTTTTTCAGTGTGCACACCTCTGACTGTGTCAGTGTGCACCCCGAACCTTGGCTGGACACCCTGTTTGTGTCAGTGTGCACACCTCTGAACCTTTGTGTCAGTGTGCACACTATTCTTACATATTTCCAATTGTGTACATATAGTTCATGGACCTGGGAGGCAGGGGGGGAGGGAGGGGGAGAGAGAAGACGAGACAAGAAAAGAGAAGAGAAAGAGAGAAAGAGAGAAGAGAGAAGAGAGAAAGAGAGAGAGAGAGAGAAGAGAGAGAGAGAGAGAGAGAGAGAGAGAGAGAGAGAGAGAGAGAGACACAGCAGCCATCGCGTCCACTACACAAACCCACTCATCCACATCATAAGAATTCTCAGCTGGCAACACTGTTATTAAAAGTCAATCTCTCGGCTGTAACTGCTTTAATTGGCAACAATGGCTCATTACAAACGAATAATCATGATTTTTCTTTTAAGGTTTCCGGTAAGAAGTGAGAACACTGTTAAGGAATGCGATACACAAGACAAGAAGATGTAGACGAAGGGAGAGGTAGGAGGCGGCGGCCACACACGGCACGGAGAATACTAGGAGTTTGAGTTTTAGTAATAATGCGGCACGAAATTACGGTACGAGACTTCTGACAGGTACGAAAACGGAAAAAAATATACCGTACTGCTAGCCACATACGAGCGGTGTCCCGTACCTCGATTGATAGCGCACTCAGTTCACACACATTGAGGTCCGTGGTTCGATCCCCGGTACGGGTGAAAACATTAGGACGTGTTTCCTAAAGACACGTGTTGTCACTATTCACCTGTCAGTAAAATAGGTACCTGGGTGTTAGTCGACTGTGTGGGTCGCATCCTGGGGACAAAACTGACCTAATTTGCCCGAAATGATCTGCATAACGAGGGGCTTTCTATATAGTAGTATGTTATTGATGTCAACTAGGCATGTTTACCTTGTACATGCACTTGTAGACCTAATTATATTATTATTTTGAGCATTGTGAAGCTCCAGTTGCGTCACTGATGCTTAAAAACGGGGTTTCAAGCTAATCGACTACACGGGGGCTTAAGGCTGAACGTTGTTCACCACCGGGAAGAACACTTTAATCCCAAAAACGTTTGGCCCCATTGAGCCATTGAAACATCTAAAATTGGGGGAAAGCCTTCAAGTCTTGAACATGTACTCATTGGAAGGGGGGGAAAGAGATACATGATAAATATACATGGAAAGTACGAGGGGGCCCCCTCCCCCCAAACTGCCCCTGCCATAAC
>WNWK01007806.1:0-42500 GCA_009830355.1 Cherax destructor
GGGAGACATGATCGAGGTATACAAGTGGAAAATGGGTATTAACAAAGGGGATATAAATAAGGTCTTAAGGGTATCTCTCCAAGAGAGAACCCGCAATAATGGATTCAAGTTAGATAAGTTTAGATTTAGAAAGGATATAGGAAAGTATTGGTTTGGAAATAGGGTAGTTGATGAGTGGAACAGTCTGCCTAGTAGGGTTATTGAAGCAAGGACCTTGGGTAGTTTTAAATTTAGGTTGGATAAATTCATGAGTGAAAGGGGTTGGATTTGAGTGGGAATTGCATTGAAAATTAGGTTGAACAAATATTCTGTTAGTGGGATGGAATGTGAAGGACATGCCTAGTATGGGCCAACAGGTCTGCTGCAGTGTTCCTCCTTTCTTATGTTCTTATGTGAATACCTTAGTGACGTCAAAGTCATCAATAAAGTTAACAGTTAACTGCAGTGCCACTTGTGGGCTATTAAAGAATGCAGTAGCAAGTGAACTTTAAAACGAATATAAAGGAGAAATTTATTTGCTACATGTTTGCTGCTGCTGTTGTGAATGATGAGTGTCTGTAAGGCGAGGGAAGGGGGCACGAGACTAGTGCAAATTTACTCCATCTAATTATCGATATTGTTGTCATTTTGTTTATTACAAACATATTAAAAGCAATGTGTAAATTAACACAATTACCAGACTTAAATATCCTCTACGTCAGTCTCTGGCATTTGTTCCCTCAGAGATGCATTCACGGTTAACAAAATTGCAAATTTAATAACTCGAACACACAAAGTGAGGTCCATTAACTCATTATCTCATTTTTAATCTGATTAACGTTGGCTCCCAAATTTACCAAAAAAAATGATTAGGCTTATTATTTGGCTATAATACAGAACCTTTACAATGTCGATAAGAGTGCGGAACGAAAATACTAGTAAACCCTTCATTTGCGTACAATTTTGGACGTGATTAAGAACAGCAATAGACTATTATCTATTGGGATTAAGGTAACTACTGTTAAATATTGGATTGGAATACTGAATTTTAGACACGTTCTGAAGATACACACACACACTCTCTCTCTCTTCTATATATATATATATATATATATATATATATATATATATATATATATATATATATATATATATATATATATGTCGTGCCGATTAGGTAAAACTTGCGATTTTGGCTTAAATAGCAACGCTCACCTTGCCATATAAGACAAGCGAAAATTTGTGTATGCAATAATTTCGCAAAAATAATTCTGAACCTAACGAAAAAAATATATTTCATTGTGTTTGTTTATTCTTAAATTATTGTAAACGTATCTAAAATATATTTAGTTGGGTTAGGCTAAATTAAATTGTTCTTGTTATAAGAAGGTTAGGTAGGTTTTCTAAGTTTCTTTTGGTACAAAATTATAAATTTTTACATTAACATAAATAAAAAAAATATATCATTAAACGTATAAGAGAAAATTTTAGAAAGGACTTAATTTTAAATGAGTTCTTGCTAATTGACCAGTTTTACCTAATCGGCACGACATATATATATATATATATATATATATATATATATATATATATATATATATTTTTTTTTTTTATTTTATTAACACATCGGCCGATTCCCACCAAGGCAGGGTGGCCCGAAAAAGAAAAACTTTCATCATCATTCACTCCATCACTGTCTTGCCAGAAGGGTGCTTTACACTACAGTTATAAAACTGCAACATTAACACCCTCCTTTAGAGTGCCGGCACTGTACTTCCCATCTCCAGAACTCAAGTCCGGCCTGCCGGTTTCCTGAATCCCTTCATAAATGTTACTTTGCTCACACTCCAACAGCACGTCAAGTATTAAAACCATATGCCTCCATTCACTCCTATCAAATACGCTCACACATGCTTGCTGGAAGTCCAAGCCCTCGCACACAAAACTTCATTTACCCTCCCTCCAACCTTTCCTAGGCCGACCCCTACCCCGCCTTCCCTCCACTACAGATTTATACACTCTCGAAGTCACTCTGTCTCGTTCCATTCTCTCTACATGTCCAAACCACCTCAACAACACCTCCTCAGCTCTCTGGACAATCGTTTTGGTAATCCCGCACCTCCTCCTAATTTCCAAACTCCGAATTCTCTGCATTATATTCACACCACACATTGACCTCAGACATGACATCTCCACTGCCTCCAGCCTTCTCCTCGTTGCAACATTCATCACCCATGCTTCACACCCATATAAGAGCGTTGGTATAACTATACTCTCATACATTCCCTCTTTACTTCCATGGACAAGGTTCTTTGTCTCCACAGACTCCGAAGTGCTCCACTCACCCTTTTCCCCTCATCAATTCTATGATTCACCTCATCCTTCATAGACCCATCCGCCGACATGTCCACTCCCAAATATCTGAATACATTCACCTCCTCCATACTCTCTCCCTCCAATCTGATATCCAATCTTTCGTCACCTATTCTTTTGTTATCCTCATCACCTTACTCTTTCCTATATTCACTTTCAATTTTCTTCTTTTACACACCCTACCAAATTCATCCACCAACCTCTGCAGCTTCTCTTCAGAATCTCCCAAAGCACAGTGTCATCAGCAAAAAGCAACTGTGACAACTCCCACTTTGTATTTGCTTCTTTATCTTTTAGCCCAACACCTCTTGCCAAGACCCTCGCATTCACTTCTCTTACAACCCCATCTATAAATATATTGAACAACCACGGTGACATCACACATCCTTGTCTAAGGCCCACTTTTACTGGGAAATAGTCCCCTTCCCTCCTACACACTCTAACCTGAGCCTCACTATCCTCATAAAAACTCTTCACTGCTTTCAGTAACCTTCCTCCTATTCCATACACCTGCAACATCTGCCACATTGCCCCCTATCTACCCTATCATACGCCTTTTCCAAATCCATAAATGCCACAAAAACATCTTTACCCTTATCCAAATACTGTTCACCTATATGTTTCACTGTAAACACTTGGTCTACACACCCCTACCTTTCCTAAAGCCCCTTGTTCATCTGCTATCCTGCTTTCTGTTTTACTCTTAATTCTTTCAATAATAACTCTACCATACACTTTACCAGGTACACTCAACAGACTTATTCCCCTATAATTTTTGCACTCTCTTTTGTCCCCTTTGCCTTTATACAAAGGAACAATACACGCTCTCTGCCAATCCCTAGGTACCTTACCCTCTTCCATACATTTATTAAATAATAGCACCAACCACTCCAAAATTATATCCCCACCTGCTTTTAACATTTCTATCTTTATCCCATCAATCCCAGCTGCCTTACCCCTTTCATTCTACCCACTGCCTCACGAACTTCCCTACACCCACAACTGGCTCTTCCACACTCCTACAAGATGTTATTCCTCCTTGCCCTACACACGAAATCACAGCTTCCTGTCTTCATCAACATTTAACAACTCCTCAAAATATCCTCTCCATCTTCCCGATACCTCTAACTCTCCATTTAATAACTCTCCTCTCCTATTTTTAACTGTCAAATCCATTTGTTCTCTAGGCTTCCTCAACTTATTAATCTCATTCCAAAACTTTTTCTTATTTTCAACAAAATTTGCTGATAACATCTCACCCACTCTCTCATCTGCTCTCTTTTACATTGCTTCACCACTTTTAACCTCTCTTTTTCTCTCCATATACTCTTCCCTCCTTGCATCACTTCTACTTTGTAAAAACCTCTCATATGCTAACTTTTTCTCCCTTACTACTCTCTTTACATCATCATTCCACCAATCGCATACACATACACACACACACACACACACAAATGTAAAGTCATGAATATCGGGGAAGGGCAAAGAAGACCGCAGACAGAGTATAGTCTAGGTGGCCAAAGACTGCAAACCTCACTCAAAGAAAAAGATCTTGGGGTGAGTATAATACCGAGCACATCTCCTGAGGCACACATCAATCAGATAACTGCTGCAGCATACGGGCGGCTGGCAAACCTAAGAATAGCGTTCCAATACCTCACCAAGGAATCATTCAAGACTCTGTATACCATATACGTCAGGCCCATACTGGAGTATGCAGCACCAGTTTGGAACCCACACCTGGTCAAGCACGTCAAGAAATTAGAGAAAGTGCAAAGGTTTGCAACAAGACTAGTCCCAGAGCTAAGGGGATTGTCCTACGAAGAAAGGTTAAGGGAAATCGGCCTGACGACACTAGAGGACAGGAGGGTTAGGGGAGACATGATAACGACATATAAAATACTGCGAGGAATAGATAAGGTGGACAGAGACAAGATGTTCCAGAGAGGGGACACAGAAACAAGGGGTCACAATTGGAAGTTGAAGACTCCTATGAGTCAAAGGGATGTTAGGAAGTATTTCTTCAGTCATAGAGTTGTCAGGAAGTGGAATAGCTTGGAAAGCGACATAGTGGAGGCAGGAACCATACATAGTTTTAAGACTAGGTTTGATAAAGCTCATGGAGCAGGGAGAGAGAGGACCTAGTAGCAATCAGTGAAGAGGCGGGGCCAGGAGCTATGACTCGACCCCTGCAACCACAAATAGGTGAGCACAAATAGGTGAGTACAAGAATGGGCGGAGAGTCGAACCGTGGTCCATGCAGATATCAGGACAAGCGCTGTAATCATATATATAAGTTTATTTAGCTATATTTAAGCAGACTCGCCAGAAGAATGCCTTTGCCCTGTAATGAGTTTTAGCTCTAAGTTTTATAAAGCGTTAAGAGATGAGGGAAAGTTTAATAGAACGGCAAATGAGGAAAAAATATAGAAAATTGGTAGAAAATTGAAAGCCCAAACTAAAATATTTGACAAGCAACGTTTTACGAGGATGAAATATTTAATGAGAATGGAAAGTGTGACATCGTGGAAGAGTGAATATGTCACTAAAAGAAAAAGAGGTATTTTCTTGATAGGTTGAAGATGTGCATATATGAAATATTAATAATAGACACTAACATTAAGTTAATAATTTTTTTGTCGATAGTGTTAAAATATGGCATTGATATTAATTATAATCAATGATAGTTTAGGGATGATTATGACGTTGACTGTTAAAACAATAATAATAATAATAATAATAATAATAATAATAATAATAATAATAATTCATGGAAAGTGAGTTAGTGTCAGAGAACTGATGGGGAGCCTCACCTCCTCTGTTTAGAAAAATAAAAAAATAATGGAAAAAATGCAATACCATAAAATAACCGGGAAAGAGATGTAGCGTAAATGAACACAACTTTATTACACACACATAAAAAAAATAATGAACAAGCAAAACAATAACCAGCTTAAAAAAAAAACTCGATGAATCAGGTAACACTGGGTTAACAGGAATCCCAGGATATTCACGTGCGTGTCAGTACACCTAAAAGGAGCAAAGAATAGATGACGACCCAGTAAAAGAAAGGGGTGTTTGAAGGGGGTAAGAAGCCAGCAGTTGCTCATATATACGAGGCCGCTGTGTGTACATGGTGCAGCTCCCATCTTATGGAGTATGGAACCGGTGGGATAGACTAGTCCACTTGCTCAAATATAATCCTGCCACTCTCGTATAATTCTGAATCAAACTGAGGAGGGGAAAGGGGCTGTTTTCATAGGGATGATCTTCATATAGTACGGGAGTGAAAGTGATGCTTTGTAAATTAAGTGAAGGCTGCTTCTCTAGCCCATAGCCTCATAACACCAGCTCCACGTCCCTTCCCCAGCCCATAGCCTCATTACACCAGCTCCACGTCCCTTCCCCAGCCCATAGCCTCATTACACCAGCTCCACGTCCCTTCCCCAGCCCATAGCCTCATTACACCAGCTCCACGTCCCTTCCCCAGCCCATAGCCTCATTACACCAGCTCCACGTCCCTTCCCCAGCCCATAGCCTCATTACACCAGCTCCACGTCCCTTCCCCAGCCCATAGCCTCATAACACCAGCTCCACGTCCCTCACAACTGTGCGTAATAACACCCTGACGCGAAGATCAGACATACCTATAGTGTGGACAAGAGTTCAGAGAGAAGCGACTGTCGAGGCTTTCTTGGCTATACATTGGAATAAAGGTAAAAAGAAGAGAAATTAGGCTGCAATATACAGGAATCAAACTGAACGCGCATATTTCAGACATACAGATGGTGCTACAGGCAGGCGAGGTATGCAAATTGAATCCAGGGAAATGCAGAAATGAAACTAACCGGAATCCCAGAGAAAACTGAAGAAAATAAGAATATAGACTACACGAGACTTTTCTTTAAGAGTCTTTCCTCCATAGTTATGCTTTAAAAAGGGGCTACCTACCCCTTAGAATGTGACCCACAACAATCGACTAACTCTCAGGTATCTATTTACTGTTATATGAAAAGGAGCATCAGGTGTACTGTTTGAGACCGACCTAACGGACCCATTCACGCAAGACCACCGATAAGACCATCAAGTGTACCATGCAGGTGTACAGAAATTTGCTCGAATGTCTGGGCTCTAGACCAGGTCATTTTGGTAATGAACCTAACACACTACAACCGAGTTACAATTCAGAATTAGAGCATTCTGCTGGGCTCTATAATAACAAATGACCGGGAGGTAATCTTTTGCAGGTACATTAGAACTTCAAGACTACAAAGAGAATAATATAAGTTGGTAATAGAGAAGTAAAGTGACTACCAGTAATTAAAGAAATGGATTGCTAATGAAAATTGCGAGGTAGAAATGTAAGAAGAAAAGACTGCAAGAAAATGAACAGGAAGTGGGAAACTTGTTTTATGGAATTATAACTGCAGTATCAGGGTATGTAGAGGTGTGTATTTCTGAGACTGTATATACTAGCAGTTTAATCCCTATGTTAGTTAGTTAGTTCAGACTCTCAGGTAAGGACCCACTAGGGGCGAGGGGGAAGTGGGGACAGAAGAAGAATAGCCGGTGAGAGGAAGAGCTTAAGTAGAAGAGAAAGAGTCAGGACTAAACCCAACAGTCTAACTACTGATTCACTATGTTAGAATCCAAAGTTTTATTTATGCAAGTTTGCAGGTTAGCGACAGCCTAATTAGCAGACTTTAAACGTAAACACCCTCACTAAATGAGTATATTAAGACTCAAACTAAACAGGCAAGTAAAGAAATAAACAAATTAATAAATGCATAAGCGTTGAGCAGTATCATCGAAAAATCGAAATAGAAAGTAAAATGAAAACAAAACAAAAATGTAGTAATGAATATAGGGGGAAATAGTAAGACGCGAGAGATAAATAGGCAATGAAAACGTGTGAAAAAGCAGGGACGTTAGGAAATATATAAAACTGGCAATATGTACAAAGAACAGTAATGGAAGAAGATTGAGGAAGCCGATATAACGATAAAGCAATGAGAGAAATAGAGCGTCAGTACAGGGAGGAAAGAAAAGCATTGAACAAATGAATTAAGGAGAGAGAGAGGGAAATGGAGGGAAAGACAGGTTGAGAGAGAGGAAGCTTACAAGGAAACCAATATATATATATATATATATATATATATATATATATATATATATATATATATATATATATATAGTGGATAAAAATGCTTCAAGGAAGAATATTTGGATTTCTTCCTGAGGCCTTTTGAATATTCTACTTCCCTAGATGGCATATACAGTACATGAGGTGTGAGAGATACATATCTAGTGCATGTCTAGTGTATATATATATATATATATATATATATATATAATTTATTTATTCCCTTATATCTCCTCTCACTGCATTTATCCCTTTGTATCTACTCTCTCTCAGCATATATTCCCTTGTATCTCCTCTCTCTCAGCATCTATTCCCTTGTATCTCCTCTCTCCCATCATCTCTTTCCCTGCATCCCCTGCCTCTTGTTTATCAGTTGACAGTTCTCTCCCTCTCCCTTTCCACCTTTCTTTATCACATTATTAATGTTCCAGTGACTCCCTCGTTATTATCTCCAATTTGTACCTCTTGTGGTAATCTCCACCATTCAATAAACATTTCATGGTAATTATATGTCGAACCTTTTCTCTCGTGTCATCCCACGTGATTGTTCTACACGTTACATCCCTTGTTACACATCTATACTGTTCCACATCCTTGCTGTTCAATATCTGTTCTCAGGAATTTAGAGATATGTGCATTCCCGACACTTGGGTATGATTATTTGAAGACGAATCGCCAAACTGTGGCCTTTTTTTTTGAAGATTAATGCAAAGATGAAATGAAGATACCCAGATGTTGAATATGTGCCCAGTTCCTCATCTTGTAGATACTGTTTACCAATTATGTAATGATGAATATCTGTGCTTTTTCACTGTGTTGTTCCACATTTGTAATGTTCATCTACTCTGCTGTTCCACATTTATGCTCATCTACATTCCTACTGTTTTACATCTGTGTTGTGTCACCTCTGTTTCACATCTATTTCACAGATGTGCTGTTTCTCATCTGTACCGTTTCTCATCTGTACCGTTTCTCATCTGTACCGTTTCTCATCTGTACCGTTTCTCATCTGTACCGTTTCTCATCTGTACCGTTTCTCATCTGTACCGTTTCTCATCTGTACCGTTTCTCATCTGTACCGTTTCTCATCTGTACCGTTTCTCATCTGTACCGTTTCTCATCTGTACCGTTTCTCATCTGTACCGTTTCTCATCTGTACCGTTCCACATCTGTACCGTTCCACATCTGTACCGTTCCACATTTGTACCGTTTCTCATCTGTACCGTTCCACATCTGTACCGTTCCACATCTGTACCGTTCCACATTTGTACCGTTTCTCATCTGTACCGTTCCACATCTGTACCGTTTCTCATCTGTACCGTTCCACATCTGTACCGTTCCACATCTGTACCGTTCCACATCTGTACCGTTTCTCATCTGTGCCGTTCCACATCTGTGCCGTTCCACATATGTGCTGCTCCACATATGTGCTGTTCCACATATGTGCTGTTCCACATATGTGCTGTTCCATATTGTACAACACATCCACGCTATTTATGTGACAGTCTTTCTTATACCGTAATTCTACTGCGGATAGAACCTAATTATCTTTTAAAGCTCAACCACTTGTAGTTATTTCTTGCGGGTAGAATGCGGTCAGGTCACGCGTTGGGCGGCGTCTTGCAAGTTGTGTGGCTGCTCGGATACCTTCTTAGTTTCTTCCTTAGAATTTCGCAAAGAATTCCTAAAAAGAAAAATAACAGCAATAGCATGAATATTTCATTACTAAGGGAAAGTCATAGTTACACAACAGTTGATTACGGCGACGATGCCTTTGTATCTGGTGAAGACGAACATGGCTTTGTTTTTACAGCAGCTATATACAGTCTCTCTCTCTCTCTCTCTCTCTCTCCTCTCTCTCTCTCTCTCTCTCTCTCTCTCTCTCTCTCTCTCTCTGACAAACACACAGGACAATCCCCAAGTCTACATTAGAATTCAGGGTGTTAAGGAACTTTTAGAGAAGTTCATGGTCCTCTCTCCTCGTGAAAATTCAGCACCTGGGAGAGAGAGAGAGAGAGAGAGAGAGAGAGAGAGAGAGAGAGAGAGAGAGAGAGAGAGAGAGAGAGAGAGAATAGAGAGAGGTCTTCACAATTACAATTCTACCTTTACTGTTTATATAATATGCGAATTTAAGAGAATAATTGATAGAGGATGATAAACTGAAAAGAGTGAAGAGTGAGTGTGTGGCACTGAAAGAATAAAGAGTAAAGATTAAATAAAAAGAAAAGTCAATGCAACCAACAAAGAACCCACTCTGACATTTATTAAGCATCAAGTCCTCGATGATTTATAAAAATGAACTCCCTTTTTTTTAAGCCCAAATATATTTGACAGAGCAGTATCTCTCTGATTTATTTTTAATATAGTTCATTTAATATTTAATAGAGCTTCCTACTTAATGATTCAAATCTAAATTACCCTGTTTTAATTTCGTTTATATCGGCCACTATTTTATAGACTAAATGCTGGTGTGTGTTTCTGGACGTAGTCAATTAATTATGTGTCAGCTAATATTTTTTTATTGTGTTTATTAAATGACATTTAATATCTCTCTGAATCATGACACAGAAATTTGAGAGATATATTTAAATTCCTTCGTAACTTAAGTGTTTGAATCCCTTGGTAATTTTGACTTTGAAAATATTTTCGTAGGTTTACTGTTGAAATCTCCGCGAAACTAGAAAATGAATCCTTCCGTTACGAGGGCATTTAATACTTAGACGAAAACTAAAAAATACAAGAAAAATGCCATAGATAAAAATAAGGAGCATTGTAGAAAATAAAAGAAAGGTATAGTAACATTAGCAATAAATATTTAGGAATAACTGGCGCTTATGACAATTAAGAGCTGTCAGACTATCTTCAACAGGTTCCGTTAAGATCACGAGCTGGTAAAGTTTTTCGTAGACCTTTAAGAACACCACCTGTCAGACTTGCCCTTCAAGCGCCCGGTATCTGGGAGACGATAATGAGTGGGAGAGAGAAAATGCTTGTTAAAACAGCATTAAAGTCAGAGGATGACATACAGCAACACTAAGAACTTTCTCGGAAGGACGACTGTCAACCACCTGATTCTCTTCCCCCGGGTGTCGCTCGCACGCACGCACGCGCGCACGCACACACGCGCGCACGCACACACGCGCGCACGCACACACACACACACACACACACACACAGCCAGAAACAAATATGCACAGGTAAGAAGGGAGGCCCATCGACAGTACGAGAATGACATAGGAGGGAAAGCCAAATCTGACCCGAAACTGTTGTACAGCCACATCAGGACCAGGTGATCAGGCTAAGGAAGGAAGGAGGAGAGATAACAAAAAATGACCGCGAAGTGTGTGACGAACTCAACAGGAGATTCAAAGAAGTGTTCACCGAGGAGACAGAAGGGACTCCAGAAAGACAGAGAGGTAGGGTACACCATCAAGTGCTGGACACAATACACGCAACCGAGGAAGAAGTGAAAAGGCTGCTGAGTGAGCTAGATACCTCAAAGGTGACGGGGCCGGATCCCATCTCACCATGGGTCCTGAGAGAGGGAGCTGAGGCACTATGTGTACCCCTAGCAACAATATTCAACACATCTATCGAAACGGAGACTACCTCAGGTATGGAAGACAGCAAATGTAGTCCCAATCTTTAAAAAAATAGGCAGACATGAAGCACTTAACTACAGACCAGTGTCACTGACATGTATAGTATGCAAAGTCATGGAGAAGATTATCAGGAGAAGAGTGGTGGAACACCTAGAAAGGAATGAGCTTATCAACGGCAGCCAAGACGGTTTCAGGGACGGGAAATCCTGTGTCACAAACCTACTGGAGTTCTATGACTGGGTGAAAGCAGTAAGACAAGAGAGAGGGGTGGGTAGATTGCATTTTCTTGGACTGTAAGTAGGCGTTTGACACGGTTCCACACAAGAGATTAGTGCAAAAGCTGGAGGACCAGGCAGGGATAACAGGGAAGGCACTCCAATGGATCAGGGAATACCTGTCAGGAAGACAGCAGCGAGTCATGGTTCGTGGCGAGGTGTCAGAGTGGGCGCCTGTGACTAGTGGGGTTCCACAGAGGTCAGTCCTAGGACCGGTGCTGTTTCTGGTATTTGTGAACGACATGACGGAAGGAATAACCTCCGAAGTGTCCCTGTTTGCAGATGATGTGAAGTTGATGAGAAGGATTCAATCGGACGAGGACCAGGCAGAACTACAAAGGGATCTGGACAGGCTGCAGGACTGGTCCAGGAATTGGCTCCTGGAGTTCAACCTCACCATGTGCAAAGTCGTGAAGATTGGGAAGGGCAAAGAAGACCGCAGACGGAGTACAATCTAGGGAGCCAGAGACTACAAACCTCACCCAAGGAAAAAGATCTTGGGGTGAGTATAACACCAGGCACATCTCCTGAGGCTCACATCAACCAAATAACTGCTGCAGCATACGGGCGCCTAGCAAACCTAAGAACAGCATTTCGACATCTTAATACGGAATCGTTCAGAACCCTGTACACTGTGTACGTTAGGCCCATACTGGAGTACGCAGCACCAGTTTGGAACCCACACCTAGCCAAGCACAAAGAAACTAGAGAAAGTGCAAAGGTTTGCAACACGACTAGTCCCGGAGCTAAGGGGTATGTCCTACGAGGAGAGGTTAAGGGAAATCGACCTGACGACATTAGAGGACAGGAGAGAAAGGGGGGACATGATAACGACATATAAAATACTGAGAGGAATTGACAAGGTTGACAGAGACAGAATATTCCAGAGATGGGACACAGCAACAAGGGGGCACAGCTGGAAGTTGAAGACTCAGATGAATCACAGGTATGTTAGGAAGTATTTCTTCAGTCACAGAGTGGTCAGGAAGTGGAATAGCTTGGGAAGCGATGTAGTGGAGGCAGGATCCATTCATAGCTTTAAGAAGAGGTATGATAAGGCTCATGGCGAAGGGAGAGAGACCCAGTAGCGACCAGTGAAGAGGCGGGGCCAGGAGTTATGATTCGACCCCTGCAACCACAACTAGGTGAGTACAACTAGGTGAGTACACACACACACACACACACACACACACACAGTAAAGTGTCTATTGACAAAAGCCCTTCAAAGGAGATACCTTGACGCTGGTGAGGGGCTCTTGATCTAGGGAATTGTACTCCGGTTTCCTGAATTGAGCCTGAATACCTTCCAACACCCCCCCCCCACATACGCTGTATAATTCTACGGGTTTAGCACTCCCCCCATAATATTGACAAAAGCAATTAGCAGGTGGTAACTAACACAGAAAAGCTGAGTCTCGAACCCCACTATGACAAATCAGTGCGTACACCCTCACAATGATCTTAGCACACATAATTTTTTCTCTGTCTCACTCCCTCCCCGTCTCTCCCCACAGGGTTAACTTAAACACAGCAAGCCACAGCATCTCGGTTTGAGGAGTATTCAGAGCAGCAGTGTTCGTGTATTCACCAGGCCACAACATTCATCATACAACAGATTATCATTGTTATCTCTCTCTGGCCTCAACACTGCCTTCAGTGATGCTTCAAGCTTCTCTGCAATGCTTCGGATAAGCCGCATTATACAATCCTGTGCTGGACTGCTTTTGACGTACGATGTGTGTGTACTCGTCTAGTTAACCTAGTTGTGGTTGCAGGGGTCGAGTCACAGCTCCTGGCCCCGCCTCTTCACTGGCCGCTACTGGGGGTCACTCTTCCTGCTCTATGAGCTTTATCATACCTCTTCTTAAAGCTATGTATGGATCCTGCCTCCACAACATCGCTTCCCAAACTATTCCACTTCCTACTCTGTGACTGAAGAATACTTTCTACCATCCCAGTGATTGTGTGTGTGTGTGTGTGTGTGTGTGTGTGTGTGTGTGTGTGTATGTGTATGTGCGTCGATGGAGAGTTTTGCAAGCAGAAACAATGTCAGTAGGACGGGAAACCCGCTATCCCCTGTGTTAACTAACCTTTACTGGGAATAGTTTGAGAAATACAAATCTTCTTTAGCAAATTATACCACCAAACCTGATTTGTTACAGATAGTATGATGACGTTCTCGCTACATGGGATCAGAAATTGAGTGATTTCAACAGCTTCGGTAAAATTAATAGATTATCACCCTTTGTTAATTTCAAATCGGAAAAGGATCAAAGCAACAGACTACAGCTCCTGGACGTACAGCATTAAGCACCAAGAATGAGCCTCAAACATTTATATCCAAACATTGACGGCCAACTGTATACACTTTTTTATTAAACATTCAATGAAAATTTAGACAAACATTTCCAATCCTTTCTTTTCCAGACCAGGAAAAAGCTATCATCCGGGAACAATTCACCAAACTCGGATACCCTGAGTGTCTTATCCATGCTGGACTCACTACTAACAAAAACTACTTTTCAAGTTTAAAGTGAACAAGTGAAAGATACGGCAGCATCTAAACTGATAAATCCTTTCCACTCAGCGACTGAGAGAAACAAGAAAGGCATCACAGAGGTGACCTTTTACAGTCCAAATAAAATACTTAATTGCTGCTCAATAAAACACAAGAGACCAGCCGAGACTGGAACTTAAGTAGTTTACAGAATACTATGATCCTCTGACCTCTTACATGAAACATGAGTGCAGTGTATTTCACATGGGTGAGACTGGTTGTTTTTTTCAGCTAGAAAAAAATGAACATTAACGAACAGTTAGAAATGCACAGGAGAGCTCGGCCATTTTGTGATGACTTGTAGCCACACAATAAAATGGGAAGAGTGGAGACAATATACAAAAAAAAAAAAAAACATTCAAAAGGAAGGCATAGGAAATAACTGCTATAGATCAAACACCCAACTTCAGTATTTCTATAGGATAACTCCAACCGGGTATGATTACCAAGATCACATTGAAATATATATTAATACTATATATTGTACATAACAGCTAACAGCTCTCAATCCCCGTGCTCCTGTCATTCCGTCTCTCACTTCTTGTTAAATAATTCACGATATAATAAATATATATATATATATATATATATATATATATATATATATATATATATATATATATATATATATATATATTAGTAAATGTAACAAGAAGTGAGAGATGGAACGACAGCGTCACGGACTTGTGAGCTGTTAGTTGGAAGGCACACACGGGTATACGAAAGTTCAACACAGTCCACATACTGTAACTTAGGTCGACAAGACGCTCATTTGTCTGCGACCCATGTTTACTCTGATACATTCCCCGCCATTAATATACATTCTGAGCTTCACTGTAACCATATCTTCGTATAAGCTCTCTTACATTCCACAAGTTCTTCATACACGCTTCTTTGTGGTATTTTCATTATTGCAATACTTTTTTTTATTCTCCCTTATCGTCACCGTCAGTCAGTCCAGTGTTGCAGCTGTCTACTCCGCGGTCCGTGATCAGATATGGATTGAGGTCAACTGAGACGAGATCAATATCTGAGCCAGATTGGAGGTTCGTTAATTTGTAGTCAGACGCAGCTAAACTCTCTTCCGTCTTCCATCAGTCGTTACCTTGTCTAGTATAAACCATTCCGTCTTTTCTTACCTTCACTTCTTAATGTTCCTCCTTTCCGATTTGTTTGTCAGTTCTTTTTTCGGAGCATTTTTTTTTGTAATGACTTCCTTCCCAGTCAATTATTCTCAAACACGACCGTCGTTTCCCATTTTTCTTGCCGTCAATCCTCATCCTTGCCGCCTGCCACCCACGTCAATCATGGAGTTACCCTGAGTCAACTCTCATCGATTGTGTTGTCATTTCAGTCAGGTTTTTTTTTGTCCTAGTGATTAAATAATATAGGAAAGAAGTGTTTTTCCCCGTTTTCACGGCAGTTGGAGATAAATAAAGTTTTGCTCCTCTACCTAATGTCTCTATTAATACGTCTCTCACTTCTTTCTCTTCATTTTTCCTCTTCCCCCTCTTTTCCTTACTCCAGAGGAAAGGTGCTCATTAAAGCATATCTTGAAATTAAGTAGTTTAGTTCAAATTGATCTTGTTTGCAAAGTTAAGATTCCTGGAAATTTTTACCGTATTCTGTGGTAAAGTTTGACGAGGAAAACTTCTCTTATCTCACAAAGTCTTATATTTGAGTTGTTGATTTTTCTAGTCAAATAATGCACAGTAGGAATATTTAGTTTTGTTTCAGAAGTTACATACAAATACAACAACTCACTGAACAGAAGGTTTAAACCCATGACAAGTCGGCCCTAAAATTAGGAGGCCAGTGTGTTATCCACTGTACCATGCCGACCTAATAAAATAAGGCTGGTGTAGTACAGTGGACAGAGTTTTAGGACTGGCTTGCCGTGAGTTCTAACTCTGCATTCGTGTTATTTCTAGTGACAGAGTAACTTACATTTTATCATAAGTGAGCGAGATATTATCCTTCAGCTAACCGATTGAGAGTATAATAAATTTAGCAAATATTCAAGCTAATGATTAAGAAGTGTAGAAAGAAGAACAAACATGTAACTGCAACGCTAAGTAGCTATTTCTATGTTCAGTGCTTAGTGGCCAGGATGACCCTTTCTGTAGTGTTGTGTAGCCAGGATGACCCTTTCTGTAGTGTTGTGTGGCCAGGATGACCCTTTCTGTAGTGTTGTGTAGCCAGGATGACCCTTTCTGTAGTGTTGTGTGGCCAGGATGACCCTTTCTGTAGTGTTGTGTGGCCAGGATGACCCTTTCTGTAGTGTTGTGTGGCCAGGATGACCCTTTCTGTAGTGTTGTGTGGCCAGGATGACCCTTTCTGTAGTGTTGTGTGGCCAGGATGACCCTTTCTGTAGTGTTGTGTAGCCAGGATGACCCTTTCTGTAGTGTTGTGTGGCCAGGATGACCCTTTCTGTAGTGTTGTGTGGCCAGGATGACCCTTTCTGTAGTGTTGTGTGGCCAGGATGACCCTTTCTGTAGTGTTGTGTGGCCAGGATGACCCTTTCTGTAGTGTTGTGTGGCCAGGATGACCCTTTCTGTAGTGTTGTGTGGCCAGGATAACCCTTTCTGTAGTGTTGTGTGGCCAGGATGACCCTTTCTGTAGTGTTGTGTGGCCAGGATAACCCTTTCTGTAGTGTTGTGTGGCCAGGATGACCCTTTCTGTAGTGTTGTGTGGCCAGGATAACCCTTTCTGTAGTGTTGTGTGGCCAGGATGACCCTTTCTGTAGTGTTGTGTGGCCAGGATGACCCTTTCTGTAGTGTTGTGTGGCCAGGATGACCCTTTCTGTAGTGTTGTGTGGCCGGATAACCCTTTCTGTAATATTGTGTGGTGTGGCCAGGATGACCCTTTCTGTAGTGTTGTGTGGCCAGGATGACCCTTTCTGTAGTGTTGTGTGGCCAAGATGACCCTTTCTGTAGTGTTGTGTGGCCAGGATGACCCTTTCTGTAGTGTTGTGTGGCCAGGATGACCCTTTCTGTAGTGTTGTGTGGCCAGGATGACCCTTTCTGTAGTGTTGTGTGGCCAGGATGACCCTTTCTGTAGTGTTGTGTGGCCAGGATGACCCTTTCTGTAGTGTTGTGTGGCCAGGATGACCCTTTCTGTAGTGTTGTGTGGCCAGGATGACCCTTTCTGTAGTGTTGTGTGGCCAGGATGACCCTTTCTGTAGTGTTGTGTGGCCAGGATGACCCTTTCTGTAGTGTTGTGTGGCCAGGATGACCCTTTCTGTAGTGTTGTGTGGCCAGGATGACCCTTTCTGTAGTGTTGTGTGGCCAGGATGACCCTTTCTGTAGTGTTGTGTGGCCAGGATGACCCTTTCTGTAGTGTTGTGTGGCCAGGATGACCCTTTCTGTAGTGTTGTGTGGCCAGGATGACCCTTTCTGTAGTGTTGTGTGGCCAGGATGACCCTTTCTGTAGTGTTGTGTGGCCAGGATGACCCTTTCTGTAGTGTTGTGTGGCCAGGATGACCCTTTCTGTAGTGTTGTGTGGCCAGGATGACCCTTTCTGTAGTGTTGTGTGGCCAGGATGACCATCTTATTAGCAGTGTTTGTAGTGTTGTGTGGCCAGGATGACCCTTTCTGTAGTGTTGTGTGGCCAGGATGACCATCTTATTAGCAGTGTTTGTAGTGTTGTGTTTCCAGGATGACCCTTTCTGTAGTGTTGTGTGGCCAGGATGACCATCTTATTAGCAGTGTGTAGTGTTGTGTGGCCAGGATGTCCATCTCATTAGCAGTGTTTGTAGTGTTGTGTGGCCAGGATGACCCTTTCTGTAGTGTTGTGTGGCCAGTATGACCATCTTATTAGCAGTGTTTGTAGTGTTGTGTGGACATGATGTCTTATTAGCAGTGTGTGTAGTGTTGCGTGCCAGGATGTCCCTCTTATTAATAGTATGTGTAGTGTTGTGTGGCCAGGATGTCCCTCTTATTAGCAGTGTGTATAGTGCTGTGTGGACAGGATGTAACACTGTGCAGCACTGTGTTGATAGATAGTGTCTGTGCTGTTTAGTGTGGCCAGGATCTCTGTAACTGTGTTATACGACCAGGACGTCTGTGCTGTGTTATGTGGCTAGGATGGGTCGCTATGTGGGTATTACCAGCTAGGAAACACGTTATGATTGATGCCTGTCAAGGAAGAGGCTGCTAATGAATGGAAACTCGTGGCGTTTCCATAGGGAAATGAATAAATTGACTTCGATCATCGCCTGCTCAGAATATGTGCACGTGTGTGTGTGTGTGTGTGTGTGTGTGTGTGTGGAATCTCTTACAGCTCCTGACCCCGCCTCAAACTGTATTGAACAGCATTACTGATTATTTTAAAGAATAGATATGCGTATTTAAATCACTTTAGGACAAAGCGCCTGAGTCTTGGTAAAGCTATAAATGGAGTTTCCTCCTCTTCATTTCTTCGTCTATCTCTTTACACTTCCTCTCCACCATGCGACGAAAATTAATTTTCTATCACTGCTATTGCTCAACTGCGTTTTGTGTTTTCATCTATATCTCCTTGTCCCTGGTTTTCGCATTTGAAACGTTTTGTTTCTATGCGCCCTGTACATTCCTTCGAGTATCTTATATATCGTAACCATTTCTCTCCTAGTCCATCTCGCTTTCAAAGAATTTAAAAACATTTCCTTGATGTCACTAGTCCGGGTGTAAACATCTGGGCGTTTTCCTGCCTTCCGAACCTACTTGACCACTAGTGGGTTCTTGTTGTATGCACCATGAGTGGTGTGACATTGTGTATAATATCCTAAATGGTTCTTTGATAGGTTTCTTGAAGGCTCTACTGAGGTTCTCCATACTCGCATGATCTACCCGAGTTACTCGGTTAATTCGCACCTTAGGGGATATTTTCAGCGATGTTCACTCAAAACAACATTAAATTTGCGTGAACAAAGGTCTCCCATAAAATGTTTAGCACATGCAATAATTCCACCAATCATTACTGACCTCTGTGGAAACAAAAGAATCATAATAAAACAATAACGAAAATGCCGTTAAAGAACGATAACGACATCATCAAAGTAAAATACTTACAGTAAACAGAAGTGATGTGTTTAACTAATTTTCAGGAAAATTGTATATAATTTAGTTTAATCTTTATGATCGCTGAAGGAGGCGCGATTAATGTCACTTTTATCCAAATAACACACAATCTATCTTCATCCTTCCGAGTGTCTAAGTCTTTAGAGGAGATTATTAAACTTCCCAGTATTTACTCTGCTGCAATATGAGTTATTTTTTTTGGGATGAATTGGTGATGTGTCGAGAAGTTTATTAAAAAAAAAAGTTCTTCAATTACAAGTATATTTATTTTTCTTGATAAAATGGGAATCTCGAGTGCTTATTTACACTCCCTACTAGACAACAACCTTTCGGGACAACCTATATAAATTCACTATTTCTAGATAAAACATTTCAATGGATTATCTCTAGAAATTCCATCGAACTGCCGTGTGCTGCTCAAGCTTCAGTCTGCCGTGTACTGATCAAGCTTCAGTCTGCCGTGTACTGCTCAAGCTTCAGTCTGCCGTGTACTGCTCAAGCTTCAGTCTGCCGTGTACTGCTCAAGCTTCAGTCTGCCGTGTGCTGCTCAAGCTTCAGGCTGCCGTGTGCTGCTCAAGCTTCAGTCTGCCGTGTACTGCTCAAGCTTCAGTCTGCCGTGTACTGCTCAAGCTTCAGTCTGCCGTGTACTGCTCAAGCTTCAGTCTGCCGTGTACTGCTCAAGCTTCAGTCTGCCGTGTACTGCTCAAGCTTCAGTCTGCCGTGTGCTGCTCAAGCTTCAGTCTGCCGTGTGCTGCTCAAGCTTCAGGCTGCCGTGTACTGCTCAAGCTTCAGTCTGCCGTGTACTGCTCAAGCTTCAGGCTGCCGTGTACTGCTCAAGCTTCAGTCTGCCGTGTACTGCTCAAGCTTCAGGCTGCCGTGTACTGCTCAAGCTTCAGTCTGCCGTGTACTGCTCAAGCTTCAGTCTGCCGTGTACTGCTCAAGCTTCAGTCTGCCGTGTACTGCTCAAGCTTCAGTCTGCCGTGTACTGCTCAAGCTTCAGTTCTCTCTACTCTGGCACTGAATTATTACTATCATATCAATAGTACATATTTTATATTCTTCAATATACATTCTCGGAATAATATTCATATTTAATCTCAACTACGTCTCTACGGCCTCATCAAAGATACTTCTTCCACGCAACACTCAAAATCAATATCTAATATCTCTTCAAAAGTGTTGAAAATACCATACCCTGGCATATTTCTTTTTTTTTTTTTTACCATAGATGCCTTAGCAGTCCATGTACATTTTTTCCAATTTTCTCCTCAATTAAATCTTACTGGACAGAGACAAAACACAATTAGAGAGCGGAGGACTGAGCCTCCACACTTCATATCGCTGAAGGATCCACACGGCTTCAGTGTCTCACTTCATGAAAGGCAATATAATCATCAATTAAGTTCTTATGTAACCGAAAAATTGCTCATAATTTTTGCTCGGGTCAATTAGTAATTATCCGGATTAAATAAAAAAAGGTTAGCACAATTCGAGCAATGATTAACATGGATGGTGCAAGACCACTATGCTAGAACACCAGCGATACATAAATGTAAACAGACATTTAGCGTCTGTGTCCCACGCTGGAAATTGTAAAAGGAAACTTGAAAGCAAGTATCACAAGAGACCTTTTACAAAATGTTAATGGCCTTCTCAATCATATTAAGTGTTGCAGAGAGTGCAGGTCTATTGTCATGGCTCATATACTCGCAAGAGTTGTTGCAGCTTCTCCTGTTTCTTTTTTTTTTTCAATTTCATCAGCTTAATGAAAGATAGTTATACATATGGATAGTTTTTTTTTACTTGCTTAGGTTACATACTGTCGTCCTTCTATCCTTTTAATGGCATAATATGTACAAGTTAACCTAAAAGCTACAGATGAAAGTACACGATGTTTCAGTTCGTTCAGAACATTTATCAAGTAGGGACTTGGTAATAATTCAGGACGCTTCATATACTTCTACGTACGTGACCTCTAGCTAAACACAGGACAGTACTATCAAACTGTTCATTCGTACAACGAAAGCACTTAATTACTTCTAGCCAATAAATCACTCCCTTTCCCTGGTCTGTGATCCAGGAATTTGCAAACTGCAATATATTCCGGCCATAAATTGAAGTTAAGAACTCTGGAAATCATACTCGTGCTAGTTCACTGAAGTGGTGACGACTATGAGTGCTGAGGAGAGTACATAGGTACCGTGTATGTCTAGAGATTAGTGGATGATTCGGTCGTCCACCAGTCCTTGAGCTAACACACATGAATTTAGAGCTTTGTATCAAATAAATGAAGGTAGTCCACTGGGATCACATGTTGGTACGCCAGAGGACGAAGGCAGAGAAGAGAACGTAACAGGCGAGGAGGAACTGGAGGAGGAAGAGGAATAGGAAGAGAAGCGATACTAGAGATGAAAAATAAACTAGGGAAATATATACGAGGAAGATTATTATTATTATTATTGTATTCACGAGGAAGAGCTAAACATGTAAGGGTTAAAAAGCACCTGGTCAATGCATAGTAACCAGGTCCGATCATAGTGACGGCTAAATCCAACTCCACTCATCAAGAATCTTCATGAATGCGGAAAAGGAGAATGAAGACGAACGGAAAGAAGATGAACATAGGATGCACACAGACAGCGATGTACACACTGACCAAGTGTAACTTACGATAAACTATCAATATCCTCAAGGAGTGACGAAGGCTCGAACCTCCGTCCCTAAACTCTACCACTCAGACTTTTTAGTAATCACCGTCTTTGCAAGGAGTAAAGATGACTGGGGGAGTGAGGGATGAACAGGAAAGAGGAAGAGAAGAGGGAAGGAACATTTAAAGAGGGTTGAAAAGAGGGGATATGATGGAAAAAGAAGGGATTGTCAGAAAAAAGAAAAGAAAGCTGAAAGGGAGGAAGAGGAGAGAAGAAGGGGGAGGAGAAAATAGAGACAATAGCAAGGCAATAGAAAGTAAAGAACGAAGGACGGACAAGAAAATAAAGAAATGGGATTACAGATGAGTATAAAAAGGAAAGAAGCATAGGGAGAATGGACAGAGCGGGAGAGGGGAGGCAAGAATGATGACAGGCGGAGGGAAGCGCAGGAAAGAAGTAACCAGAGAAAAACGAGAAGATTAAAGAATAGAAAGACTTACTGTATGACGAAAAGAAACTGAATAAAAACGGGATTAGAGATAATGTTATAACAGTAAAAGAATACAATGAAATGTGATCATTAGATGGGAGAAAAAAGTTGAGTAAGAGAGACAAAGATAGAGCGTAGAGGGAATGTCATGAGGGGATGCAACAAGATAGCAACGAAGGGGAGGATAGGGAAGGCGTCGCCCCCTTACCCCTAGAAATGTTTCGCCTCTTCCCCTGGGAATTTTCAGAGATAACAAGAATATATAAGGAGGCTAGCAACTAAAAGAAGCAGAGCGAAAGGATGTGGAAGGAGAATGACGAGATACAGAGGGAGAATGACGGGATATGGAAAGAAATTGACGGGATACGGAGGGAGAATGACGGGATATGAAAGAATGTGAAAATAAGAAAGGCGATGAGAAAAGAGGTAAGAGGTGAAAATCCAAATAAGAGATGGACACCAACTTTATGGACAACCCTAGTGACTGACACACACACGCACACACACAACTGGAAGTTGAAGACTCAGGTTAGTTACAGGGATGTTAGGAAGTATTTCTTCAATCAGAGTTGTCAGGAAGTGGAATAGTCTGCAAAGTGATGTAGGGGAAGCAGGATCCATATATAGCTTTAAGAAGAGGTATGATAAAGCTCATGGAGCAGAGTGTGTCCTAGTGGCGATCAGTGAAGAGGTGGAGCCAGGAGCTATGAATCGACCCCTGCAACCACAATTAGGTGAGTAAAATGACGATGACCAAACACCAAGTATTGGTGTTTGGACTCCTTAGTTACGGCTCAAGTTCCCCTGACAACACTAACTTATGTAAGGCTATTGATGCTGCAACCCTGGACTCAGAAAACTTTACTTCAAAGTCCTTCTCCCACTCGAAGAAATAATTATTGCTATCCCAAGTATCTAAGAACTTATAGTAAAGCGTCTCATAATTTCTAACCAAGAAAATGACAAGAGACGTAGGCGACGTAGAGCCTAAGATAGTTGTTGGGCAATAGACACGCTTTCCCAGATGGGTATCAAGTTTGTGTTGTAGTCGCAACATTTGGGTGTTCATCTGCAATATACAAGCCCACATGACATGTGCAACACTTGGATATCTCGCCTGCCAAAAAGTTTAGTAGTTCTGTTTCAGTTGAATTCAGAGGCGACTTTTACTGTACACTGTAGGCAATGGAAGAATTGGAGAAGAAATTTTTAAGGTTCTCAGTCTCTTAGTATTGAACAGTTGATAGGTTTTCAATCCTTTACCCTTGATCTAAGAGACTGAAGACCTATCAACATTTGAATACCTTAAAATTCAGTCTCCACTAATTCCTACACTTTCCAGCATAAAAGTTGTTTCTATTGGATTGAAAATGCCTGCTGAGCAGGCAAAAAGTTTCGGTAATGAAGATATCCAAGTGTTGCAGTTGTGTCTAATTCATCAACCAGTCGGTATTGTATCCCATTAATTGATGATACGTCAAGACATGTCAGATCTTCGGGATGCAGAACGTGCTTCTCTTGCCTTTGAATCTCGGCCCATGAATACTTTTAACGTTCCAACATTTTTAAACCAATTTTCACAAAAAAGCAGCGTCCTGTGATCCTGGTGGCGGGACTGGGAAGAGAGAGTAAAAGAAAAGGAAAAAGAAGAGATGGACTGACCTTGGGCGGTGTAGGGAGGTGGAAGGGAGAATGAGGGATTGAGAGACAAGAGGGACTGGCATTAGGAAGGGAGAGAGAGAGAGAGAGAGAATTAACCATGGGAGAAGCGGGATAAAGACTCAGAATCAAATGGGATAGAAATAAGTAGTTTATCTTATTAATCAAAGTCAGCATTTGACTGTTTCTGAGATGGGTGAATGTAGGACTTTGATAAGTCCTAAAAAGTGAACATTTGGCTGTATAATGAAGGGTGCACTCGGGTGGGTGACCTATTTCTCTTCCTGGTTCTAAAGTTTTCATTGTCGTCGGCTATTATTACATTTACTGGCTTTTGTGGTATGTTACAGTTAGTTATTTTTGTTAACAGTCAATAAATTAACCTAACTGAACCCATCCTAAGCAAATGTATCCTAGCCTAATAAAGTCTAACCAGACCTCACCCACCTACTTTAATGTATTTTACATTAGCTTAAACATTTTTTTGGACTGCCTGCCTCCCGTCTCATCTACGACTTTTTGATAGAACAGAGAGAACAAGACAACTCATCTCTCGCCTGGACCCTGCCTGGACTTTTCTGTCATTTCAGCAGAACCTTCAACACTGGATTGATGTGGGCGGACTTACTGTTATGTACAAGGACAATGCTGTCAAGGACAGCGAGAAAACAGCTTCTACACAACAAGACGATTAGCAAACAACCACACACTGCACTAATGTTGGTAGGCTTGATAAAGCTCCTGATGAGCGAAACGTTGCCACAATAAAATGTCACATTAGTTGTACTGGTGTCCTTTTACCTAACAACTACACTCTGGCTGTACCCTTCAAGAGCATCACTTCATCTGAGATCACTCATGCCTAGAATGACTCGAGACTGGAACATGTTTCTACAACATAACGATAGCGATGAAATAAAGGCAGTTGACCAAATGAAATCGTTGGCCCACATGTGGCTCCACATCTTCACCCTGTTACTTATTTGTATGTCTTATAATAATAAAAAGAACTTTCAAATGAGGTGAGGCAAGTAACAGCTCTTAGCTTGTAAATAAAGGTAGAGACTCTTAACCTAACCTGTGTAAATAAGAGAGAGAGAGAGAGAGAGAGAGAGAGAGAGAGAGAGAGAGAGAGAGAGAGAGAGAGAGAGAGAGAGAGAGAGAGAAGAGAGAGAAGAGAGAGAGAGGAGAGAGGGGGAAGAGAGGGGAGAGAGAGGAGAGGGGAAGAGAGAAGGAGAGAGAGAGGGGGAGAGGGGGAAAGAGGGAGAAGGAACAAGAGAGAAAGAGAAAGTGGGAGAGGGAGAGAGAGAAGAGGGCAAGGGTGGTGAGAGTGGAGTGAGTGCGATCAATGAGACAGGGAGTCTCAGGTAGGCCAGGTGAATGTGAGCACCATTGCTTGCTGGCTCTCTAGCACTCTCTTGTGCTCTCTCTCTCGCACTCTTTCTCGGGTTTTCACGCGCTCTCTTGTGCTCTCTCTCGCACTCTTTCTCGGTTTTTCACGCGCTCTCTTGTGCTCTCCGTAACATACTCGTTCTCTCTCTAATTTGCGCTCTATTCCTTAGACTCTCGTTCTCTTGCGTTCTTCTGAACTCTCTAATGCTCTCTTACGTGTTCTCTCGCTGTATCTCCACACTCTCCTCCTCTCTCCCCCCCCCAACTCTCCATGTCTGCCTTCCTGTTGCTTTCTACCTCGTGTTACTTTGTGTCTCTACGTCTTTCTTTCTCCTCTTTCCCTTCCCTTCCACTCTTCTTCCATCTCTTTAGCTTCCTCTCCTCCTCCATAAATATTATCCCAAAACTCTATTAGGCTCCATGTACTATAGTTGAACTCTAGCCTCCTCTTACTCTTGAATTCTTAGCTCCCCTTATCCTCATAATATCTTTATTTCTACAAGTACATGTCCAAGGTATACAGGAGTAGCTGATATACTACCATACAGAAAATCGCTTGTTATGCAGAGCATTTCGGGCAAATTAGGTCAATTTTGTCCCAGGATGCGACCCATACCAATCGACTAATACCCAGGTACCCATTTTACTGATGAGTGAACATGGACAGTAGGTGTCTTATGGAAACACGTCCTAATGTTTTCCAGTCGTACCTGGAAATCGATCCGAGGACCTCAGTGTGTGAGGTGAGTGCGCTAGCGATGGAGCTACGGGACACTGCTAAATTTAGCTCCCAGATAAGTAATTTTGACGCTATATAGACTCGTATACAATCTGCTGTTTATTACCTCTCGAATAGCGGGTGACTTATTATCTGTCTGATAGTTCTTTATTCAGACGTTTTGTATATCTGTGATCAACATTTATTGAAGAGAAATACTATTTCAGATTACATTATACCTTACAAGTCTACCCACGTGTAATGAGATATTTGTTTTAAAGGTCGACTGGTAAGGTAGCGACAGGTCAAAAATAACCTTGCATTCATGTGCACATTGCAAGAAGGAGAGGTATGTGCGGTAGTGGTGTTTGTGCCTCCTTTCTACCTTTATAGAATTTGGCTGGATCCTCTTCGTCATGTTGTGCATTGATCTATCCATGGTCAATGGGAAATGACACTTGTGAAGAATTGAGGACATTTATTAAAGGGTATGTTTCGCCACGAGTGGCTTTATCAATGTGGCGAAATGTTTCCTTTAATAAATATACTTAACTGTACCAAAAAAAAGTGTCATTTCCATATAATTTATAACCACCAACAGTCAATATTTGTTGGTCAATGTGGTAACTGGGCGGGACTTTATTCTCGGCTACGGTATTATTAAGATCTCTGATAGGAACGGTTGCACATGTTTCTTATTCCTTCCTTGATGTGCTAAACCCGTTTGGGTCATTAAGTGCAATGACTGGTGGGGGGATCGATCCTTCTTCGGAGAATCGTGAAACAGCATTCTGGCTGACTGTAGTGAGCTTTATTGTTTATGAAGGGAATATTTGTTCTTGCTCGCTTGATGGATAAGAATATCTTGGTGTGAGGAAGGTAGTGTGTGTGTGTGTGTGTGTGTGTGTGTGTGTGTGTGTGTGTGTGTGTGTGTGTGTGTGTGCGAGCGCGTGAGCACGCGCATGTCCATGAGGTGCTCCTGAGTTCGTATCAGCTTTTCCTCTTGCCTTCATTGCAAAAAAAAAAAAAAAAATCCCAAAAATTCATACACCGAGTTTCTGGCCAAGTTTTGAATTGAGTTTTACTCTTCAAAACTAAGTTTCCTCTCTTGCTGCATATTATATATATATATATATATATATATATATATATATATATATATATATATATATATATATATATATATATATATTTTTTTTTTTTTTTTTTTTTCAACAAGTCGGCCGTCTCCCACCGAGGCAGGGTGACCCAAAAAGAAAGAAAATCCCCAAAAAGAAAATACTTTCATCATCATTCAACACTTTCACCTCACTCATACATAATCACTGTCTTTGCAGAGGCGCTCAGATACGACAGCTGAGAATAGTCCCTCCAAGACCCCTCCTTTAAAGTGCAGGCATTGTACTTCCCATTTCCAGGACTCAAGTCCAACTAAATCAATTAACTTGTTTCCCTGAAACCCTTCACAAAATGTTACCCTGCTCACACTCCAACAGCTCGTCAGGTCCCAAAAACCGTTCGTCTCTATTCACTCCTATCTAGCACGCTCACACATGCTTGCTGGAAGTCCAAGCCCCTCGCCCACAAAACCTCCTTTACCCCCTCCCTCCAACCTTTTCGAGGACGACCCCTACCCCGCCTTCCTTCCCCTACATATTTATATGCTCTCCAAGTCATTCTACTTTGATCCATTCTCTCTAAATGACCAAACCACCTCATCAACCCCTCTTCAGCCCTCTGACAAATACTTTTAGTAACTCCACACCTCCTCCTAATTTCCACATTCCGAATTTTCTGCATAATATTTACACCACACATTGCCCTTAGACAGGACATCTCCACTGCCTCCAGCCGCCTCCTCGCTGCAGCATTTGCAACCCATGCTTCACACCCATATAAGAGTGTTGGTACCACTATACTTTCGTACATTCCCTTCTTTGTCTCTATGGATAACGTTTTTTTGTCTCCACAGATACTTCAACGCACCATCCACCTTTTTTCCTTCATCAATTCTATGGTTAATCTCATCCTTCATAAAGCCATCCGCTGACAAGTCAACACCCAAATATCCAAAAATATTCACTTCTTCCATAATCCCTCTTTCCAATGTGATATCCAATTTTTCTTTATTTAAATCGTTTGATACCCTCATCACCTTACTCTTATCTATGTTCACTTTCAACTTTCTACCTTTACACACCCTCCCAAACTCGTCCACTAACCTTTGCAACTTTTCTTTAGAATCTCCCATAAGCACAGTATCATCAGCAAAAAGTAACTGTCAACTCCCTTTTTGCATTTAATTCCCCATAATTTATACCCACTCCTCTCCCCAACACCATAACATTTACTTCTTTTACAACCTCATCTATAAATATATTAGACAACCATGGTGACATTACACATCCCTGTCTAAGACCTACTTTTACACACCCTAACCTGAGCCTCACTATCCTCATACAAACTCTTTACAGCATTCAGTAACTTACTACCTATTCCATACACTTGCAACATTTGCCACATTGCTCCCCTATCCACTATCATATGCCTTTTCTAAATCCATAAATGCAATGAAAACGTCCCTACCTTTATCTAAATAATGTTCACATATATGCTTCAACGTAAACACTATCTACACATCCCCTACCCACTTTAAAACCTCCTTGCTCATCTGCAATCCTACTCTCTGTCTTACTTCTAATTCTTTCAATAATAACCCTACCGTACACTTTACCTGGTATACTCAGTAAACTTATTCCCCTATAATTCTTACAATCTCTTTTATCCCCTTTCCCTTTATATAAAGGAACTATACATGCTCTCTGCTAATCCCTAGGTACCTTCCCCTCTTTCATATATTTATTAAAGAACAATACTAACCACTCCAAAACTATATCCCCTCCTGCTTTTAACATTTCTGTCATGATCCCTTCAGTTCCAGCTGCTTTACCCCCTTTCATTCTACGTAATGCCTCACGCACCTCCCCCACACGCACATCCTGCTCTTCTTCACTCCTAAACGATGTTATACCTCCCTGGCCAGTGCATGAAATTACCGCCACCCTTTTTTCATCGACATTTAAAAGTTCCTCAAAATATTCCCGCCATCTACCCAATACCTCCAGCTCCCCATCTACTAACTGCCCTACTCTGTTCTTAACTGATAAATCCATTCATTCCCTAGGCTTTCTTACCTTGTTTATCTCACTCGAAAAAAATTTCTTGTTTTCAGCAAAATTTCTTGACAGAGCCTCTCCCACTCTTTCATTGCTCTCCTTTTGCACTCTCTCACCACTCTCTTCACCTTTCTATTACTCTCCTTATATTCTGCTCTTCTATTAACACTTCTGTTTTGTATAAACCTCTCATAAGCTACCTTTTTCTCTTTTATCACACCCTTTACTTCTTCATTCCACCACTCACTCCTCTATCCCCCTGCACCCACCCTCCTATAGCCACAAACTTCTGCCCCTACATTCTAATACTGCCTTTTTAAAACTTTCCCAACTCTCTTCAACCCCCTCCCCTCCACTACTCATACTTGCACTAGCCCACCTTTCTTCCAATAGTTGCTTATATCTCACCCTAACTTCCTCCTCTCTTAGTTTATACACTTTTACCTCTCTCTTACTTGTTGTTGCCATTTTCTTTTTGTCCCATCTACCTTTTACTCTAACTGTAGCTACAACTAAATAATGATCCGATATATCTGTTTCTCCTCTATAAACATGTACATCCTACCCATCAACCTTTTATCCACCAATACATAATCTAACTACTTTCATTAAGTGCTATATCATACCTTGTATACTTATTTATCCTCTTTCAAAAAATATGAAACCTAACCTCTTTCTACACATAGCTCAATTAACGGTTCCCCATTTACATTCACTCCTGGCACCCCAAATTTACCTACTACTCCCTCCACAACATTTTTACCCACTTTAGCATTAAGATCCCCAACCACAAGTACTCTCTCACTTGGTTCAAAACTCAACACGCACTCACTCAACATTTCCCAATCTCTCTCTCTCTCTCTCTCTCTCCTCTACACTTTTCTCTTCTCCAGGTGCATAAACACTTACTATAACCCACTTTTCTCATCCAATCTTTATTTCACTCCACATAATCCTTGAATTTACACATTTATATTCCCTCTTTACCTGCCATAACTGATTATTCAACATTATTGCCACTCCTTCTTTAGCTCTAACTATTTGAAACCCCTGACCTAATCCCATTTATTTCTCCCCACTGAAACTCTTTCCCCCTTCATCTTTGTCTCACTTAAAGCCAGGACATCCAGCTTCCTTTCATTCATAACATCTACAATCATCTCTTATCATTCGCACAACATCCACGCACATTCAAACATCCCACTTTGACGGTTTTCTTCTGATATATATATATATATATATATATATATATATATATATATATATATATATATATATATATATATATATATATTTAGTTTAGCAAATACCGCAAACCAAGCGATACAAGATGCAAAACATTCTACTCCCCCCGTGGTTATTTTGAATATAAATATATATATATATATATATATATATATATATATATATATATATTGTTTGTGTGTGTGTGTGTGTGTGTGTGTGTGTGTGTGTGTGTGTGTGTGTACTCACCTAGTTGTGGTTGCAGGGGTCAAGTCACAGCTCCTGGCCCCGCCTCTTCACTGGCCGCTACTTGGTCACTCCTCCTTTCGCCATGAGCTTTATCATACCTCTTCTTAAAGCTATGTATGGAGCCTGCCTCCACTACATCGCTTCCTAAACTATTCCACTTCCTGACCACTCTGTGACTGAAGAAATACTTCCTAACATCCCTGTGATTCATCTGAGTCTTCAACTTCCAGCTGTGTCCCCTTGTTGCTGTGTCCCATCTCTGAAACATTCTGTCTGTCCACCTTGTCAATTCCTCTCAGTATTTTATAAGTCGTTATCATGTCCCCCCTTTTTCTCATGTCTTCTAATGTCGTCAGGTCGATTTCCCTTAACCTCTCCTCGTAGGACATACCCCTTAGCTCCGGGACTAGTCGTGTTGCAAATCTTTGCACTTGCTCTAGTTTCTTTATGTGCTTGGCTAGGTGTGGGTTCCAAACTGGTGCTGCGTACTCCAGTATGGGCCTAACGTACACAGTGTACAGGGTTCTGAACGATTCCTTATTAAGATGTCGAAATGCTGTTCTTAGGTTTGCTAGGCGCCCGTATGCTGCAGCAGTTATTTGGTTGATGTGCGCCTCAGAAGATGTGCCTGGTGTTATACTCACCCCAAGATCTTTTTCCTTGGGTGAGGTTTGTAGTCTCTGGCTCCCTAGACTGCGGTCTTCTTTCCCCTTCCCAATCTTCATGACTTTGCACTTGGTGGGGTTGAACTCCAGGAGCCTATTCCTGGACCAGTCCTGCAGCCTGTCCAGATCCCTTTGTATTTCTGCCTGGTCCTCGTCCGATTGAATCCTTCTCATCAACTTCACATCATCTGCAAACAGGGACACTTCAGAGTCTATTCCTTCTGTCATGTCATTCACAAATACCAGAAACAGCACCGGTCCTAGGACTGACCCCTGTGGAACCCCGCTCGTCACCGGCACCTACTCTGACACCTCGCCACGTACCATGACTCGCTGCTGTCTTCCTCATAGGTATTCCCTGATCCATTGTAGTGCCTTCCCTGTTATCCCTGCCTGGTCCTCCAGCTTCTGCACTAATCTCTTGTGTGGAACTGTGTCAAACGCCTTCTTACAGTCCAAGAATATGCAATCTACCCACCCCTCTCTCTCTTGCCTTACTTCTGTCACCCTGTCGTAGAACTCCAGTAGGTTTGTGACACAGGATTTCCCGTCCCCGAAACCGTGTATGTGTGTGTGTGTGTGTGTGTGTGTGTGTGTGTGTGTGTGTGTGTGTGTGTGTGTGTGTACGTACTCACTGATCTGTTTGCAAGGGTTGAGATTCAGTTTCTGACCCAGCCTCTTAAACTACTTTGATTGAGAATATTGATGTTTAGCCACTTGGGCATTAGCACACCTACGTCGGAAGATGCATATTTACTCAGCTTCCAACGTCTCCTTATTTAGTTCAGTCCACTTTCAACCACTTTGTACGTGTTCGTGTGTGTTCACCTTCACTGTACGTGTTCGTACGTGTTCGTGTGTGTTCACCTTCACTGAAAAATTTAATATCTTCTGAATGCCTTTATTTTTTTCCTTTAATGTTTTGCAGTGTATATTAGTTAAAGATGGCGGGCTGATCTTCAAAGGAATATTGCGTCTGCTTTACTGTTAATGGGAATAACATTTGCACATTGGAAATCCCATCGGGACTCTTTGTAGCGTCGTTGACTTCGTGAGTATCTTTAACTGTTTAGCAAACCTTGTCGCACTCTCCTCTAATGGACATGGGAATATTGCCTCAGACTTCCTGGCGTCTACAGTCTACCTGGAGTCTGCAGCCTACCTGGAGTCTGCAGCCTACCTGGCGTCTGCAGCCTACCTGGCGTCTGCAGCCTACCTGGCATCTGCAGCCTACCTGGCGTCTGCAGCCTACCTGGAGTCTACAGCCTCCCTGCCACCTGCAGCCTACCCGACTTTAGACACGAACACTACACGCAGCCTTCAACACAAAATATCCTGACATTAAATATAGAAGAATTGCATCATGGTTACTTGGACTACCTGGAGGGCATTCCAAGGGTCAACGCCGCCGCGGCCCGGTCCACGACCAGGCCTCCCGGTGGATCAAGGCATGATCAACCAGGCTCTTACTGCTGGCCGCACGTAGTTACTGCTGACACTTTTCTCAGAGAAAGAAAATTGAGATTAACGGAAAAGAAACCACTAAGAATAGGAGAAAAAAAGACAGACGACAAAACCTAAAAATAGTAAAAAATCCGCCAAATAGATGGCGCCACAAACAGCCTCACCCACGTAGCTAAAGACCCTAGCAGTTCTACTATAGTCACGCGGTACATACAGAAATGCTGAATCCACTTTTTTCTATCACATACTGCGTGCAAGGTTTCTTAATTAGCAGAGATTATAAGGAATTGGCACGGGGAAGGGGGAGAGGGAGGGGAGGGAAGGGGTTGAAAGTTAGTCAGGCGCCTGCCACTCAAGAGTAGATAGAATTCTTCTTGGGACCAGGATTGACAAGCTTATTTGATTAATTTTCCTTCTTATACCCTTCATCTTTTAAAAGATAACTTTTGTATTTTTGGCTTTCAACGCATAGAACTAAAGTGAGGTTAGAGGGAATATTTAAGGTCATCTCTGTTTCACTCCACTCGGGTTTTTCTCTTTTCTTTCCCTTTATTTTCTTCCCTCCTCTCCAGTCATTTCTTTCTCGGCTGACATGCCACCTTTCTTTCCTTAGAACTCACTCTTTTTTGGATATAAACTTTCCTGTATGTGCTCGTTGAGGTGAATATTTTTAGCCACTGTTCCCGCCTTTGTATTTTCCTTTCTTGTATAATATTCACTTGTACTCTGTTTTCAAATTAGCAACACTAGTCTTTACTTTCCTCTCTGTTGATCTGTTCCAGATTCCTTTATTATTTCTTTAGTTTCTTCCTGTCGCTGCCTATTATTCTTTCCCTCTTGCCACGATCAATTAGTTCTCTCAGAGCTACGATGAATATGGCTATTTTTTTCTTTCAAATTCTGTCGTGTGTCGCAGTGTTACCTTTGAGGTTGTTGCTGGAATAGTCTACTGTTTAAGGGGTCTGTTTGATATCTGGCCAAGCCTTCAACATTTCTGCAAATATTTGTTTTTCTTAAGAACTTTTCCCTTTTATTCCCGTTGTACATTCTCCCTCATATTCTCCCTCTTATTTTCTCCCTTTTGCTTTTCCTTTTTATGCCTCATTTCTTTTTTTATGTTTTCTATCCTTACAGAACCACCAATATCCAGATATTGCTCTTTGTTTGATTTGTTCTCCATTTATTTTATTCTCTCTTCCTGCTAACGTTTTTTTTTTTCGTTTCTCGTATAATCTCATGTATTTTTATGTGTCTGAAATAACAATCCCTTCTCCTCCCAGATCATCACTGTCAATAGGCTACACAATTTGTGTGCGTAATCCCTCAACGAACCCCCTGGCTCACTTACACTACTCTATTAATTATTAGATATTCCTAAGAGACGACAAAAACTTCGTGCTAATGTACCTACCTGGTTGTGTTGGCAGGAGTAAAGTCATAGCTGCTGGCCCTTTCTCTTTGTTTATGTTGACAGGTATACGTGCGTTCGTGTGTAGGGAAGGGACAGCCATTTGTGTGCTCAAGGAAAGGTCATGCTAAGTGACCATGCATGACTTATTACATTTTTGTCAAGTGCTACACCCGTGTGGGTCATTCAGCGCATGGAGGCTCCATCACCCTTTGCCTGCTCGCCAGACAGCTACACTATCCTATTATCCTACATTAAAGAACAAGGAGAAAAAATAAAATAAATGTTAAAAGCAAAAAATACAAATATGCATACATACAAAAAAATAGCACTTCCATTAAGAGCAGAGAGAGAGAGAGAGAGAGAGAGAGAGAGAGAGAGAGAGAGAGAGAGAGGAGACTATCCCCTCTACTCCTGCCTGCACAGAGCCTATCTAATATCCTCCTGCCTGTATCTAGCTTCTCCCATATCCTCCTGTCTGCACCGAAGATATCCTTCCTATCCTGCTGTCCGCACTGAACCTGTCCTCCACCTACTTTATCGCGCTGCAAAATACCCCCAATGAAAAGTAGAGGCGCCATTGGTACACTAAGAGAAAAACCATAAGTGTCCGGGGCCCAAGACTGTTCAACAGCCTCCCACCAGCCATAAAGAAAATTACCCCTGGTTGCCCTCAAGAGGGACCTGGACAGATACTTATAGTCGGTGCCTGTCAGCCGGGCTGTTGTTCGTCCGTTGGACTATATGCGGCCAGCAGTAACAGCCTGGTTGATCAGGCCCTGATCCACCGGGAGGCCTGGTCGTGGACCGGGCCGCGGGGGCGTTGATCCCTGGAATACCCTCCAGGTAGACTCCAGGTTTCCCAGTTGCCTGCACTACCTCCTCCTCACATCTACTCCTCGGTGCACTGCAGCCTAGCTGCCTACACTCAACTAAATTGAACAAGAACGTAACTTGTAAGGAAGAATTGTACTCTACTTAACCTTTCCTCCTAAGAGACAACGTTACTTTTGTTCTTTTCTTTTTAAACTGTTTTCATGTTTTTTCTTTTGGTTTAGTTAAGTTTTTTAAATTGATTTTGTTTGGTTAGGTTACGTTAAGGGGTTTAATAAGTTTTGTTAGTTTAGAATAGATTAAGTTGCATAAAGTGGTTAAGCTGTGGCATGTATATTAGGTTAGATTAGGGTAAGTTAGGTTAGGTTAGATTAGGTTAAGTTAGGTTAGATTAGGTTAAGTTAGATTAGATTAAGTTAGGTTAGATTAGGTTAGGTTTTGCTTGATTAAGTAATGTTATTTTAGGATGACTCCTAAAGAATTAATAACACAGTTGTAAATAACTAATCGAATGGAGGGTCTGAACCCATGTCAACGGAGTTAGATGAATCTTACTATGCCTCCATGGTACAGTGGCTAACGCTCTGGCCTGCTAATTTTAGGACTGATATACCATGAGTTTGAACGTTCCGTTCAGTAAGAAGGTTAATTTAAGCTAAGAGATTTCGTTAATTTAACCTAAAAGGTAAGTTTAGGTTAGGTAAACTTAGTTTAACATAAATTAACCAGAACTAATGGTTTGGTTGACGCAGCGCAACAGCCTACTAACTCCCAGGTAACTATTTGCTGCCACGCTCTGTTTGTCCTCCATTACAGAGTTCCGTGTAAGCTAGCAGACTACTCGGAGCGACTAAGCTCTAGTCTCGTCTCGGCCTGATTGCACCTGTCATTACAGGAGAGACGTCAACTCAGGAGAGACGCGAGTGTATACTGTAATGTACAAGACCAATGTTAAAGGTCCTCCACTTGGACCAACTAACTGGTCAATCAGGAAGGCAGCAATCATAGGACTTGAGGGGAAACAGACACGAATGCACTCACATGGAACACATTTACTGGAAACGTTTCAATCGTTAAACCTCGATCACCAGTGGCGTCTCCAGAATTTCTATGTGGAAGGGTCTTACGGGGGGAAATTTGGTTGGAATTGCGGACTAGGGGTCTTGTCTTTGAGCTGCGTTATTATAATGATTTTTACTTGGTGATGACTTTGGGGTGGCTGAAGGAGATTATGGGGAAGATCTGAAGTCCATCCACTGTTGACCACTTCAAAAACATGTATCTGAAATGATCAAGGTCCAATGAAGGTGTCCAAAAATGAATGCCTTTGTGTCCATTCCCGTCAAGTTAGAGTGCTAATACACAAAAGACTCAAACGACAGCTTGGCTCCGAGAGTTGCCTGCACAGGGATATCAATCAGCGGTCACTCATTCTAACGCTAACTCATGCCATCATTCACGTCACGCATGATAACTCGTTCCATGTACGTGACTTTGTGTTAGTTACCAGTTGTCAAAGGTACTTGTCGATATACACTTGGCTGTTGTTTGTAGCTCATGGTGCGTGCGCGCATTCGCGTTCGTGTGCGTGTGCATGCGCATTCGTATGCGTGTCTACAATTACCTATTTGTATTTGCAGGGGTTAATTCTCTGCTCCTGGCCCCTGCTAAGATGCCACTTGCCAGATTCACTCCCTCCCAGCCACATGGGGCCCTATCGTACCTGCTCTTGAGACTATGTATGGAGTCTGCGTCCACCATACCGAGATCTTTCCACTTCCCGACCACCTCGAGGCTGAAAAAAAATCTTCCTGACATAACCTTGTCTGATCTGTCTAACTTCCAGCTGTGCACCACCCTCCTGCCTCCTCCTTTGATATACCTGTGATGAGTTTCTGGAGTTTCTCTACACCCGGAGCCTGGCGCTCGACCAGGCTAGTCTGGTACTTACCTGGTCAATCAGGCTATTGCTGCTTTCGGTCCACTGCCCCACATATCCATCACAGCTTAGATGATCCAACACCTGGTGGAGATAATTGTCCAGTTTCTTCTTGAAGACTTACACTTGGCCCAGCAGTGTTTCTGATATCTGGAAACTTGCTGAATAGTCTAGGACCTCGCATGTTGATACAGTGTTGTGTGTGTGTGTATGTGTGTGTGTGTGTGTTTTCATGTTTTCATTATATATAAGAAAGAAAAACTGAATAAAAAAGTTGTAAGAGAAAGTTAAATGATAAACTTGTAAAAGCATGAGAACATGAAGGTAAAAATGGCACCAAAACAAAACGAAAACTGGTAAACAAAAACGTGTAAAATAACAAAAAAAAATATATATATATATATAAAAGGAGAGAGAGAATTGTACAGAAATTAAAAACAGACACAATCATGCCAATAAGAGGATTAATATATCAAGGAAGAAATCAGAAAGGGAAGAAAAGACTCAGCCAAAGAAATATAAATAAAACGTTAACAGCAGAAAGATAAAACAAGAAACAACAAAACAGCCTAAAATAAAGATAATGACAACCAAAGCGACCTCTCTCACCCCTCATTGTTCAGAGGTGAACAGCTTCTGTAAAATCATGAGAACCGCAAACGACTAACTTAAAATACAGCAATTTTCTTTACAATTATCCCAGTTTGCTTGGGGCATTCCTTCGTTTAATATTTCGGATTTTGTTTCATATTTTGGTTTTCTCAACTTATTCTTGCTACACTTATCAGCATTCTCTTATACCTTTCTGTTTAAGAGGGAAGTACAGAGCCTGTACCTGTCTTGGGTGGTGGGCATGATCTGTGATGTCTGCTCACCTCATGTGTGACCTGCTCTGTGACCTTACGAGTGATATGTCTTACGTATGACCTGGCTTTCTAACCTCATGGTGCTTGTTTGCTTTATAAGGTGGCGTATTTGTTTATTCCTGTGTACTTGCTAATGCCCATCCTTGGGGCGAAACGTTGTATTAAACAGAACCTCTGCTACCACTGTCTTTATTCCCGAGACTAATAAAGAAGCTGGGCCAGGAGCTGTGATTCGACCCCCATACAGCAACAGCTGGGAGAACACATCTAGAACCCGGTGACAAAACACAAACATCGATTTCTTAGTTTGCTACACAATAAAATAAACCAATTTGCATTTTTCCAATTTCAGAGTGAACTATTTTATTCTCTCCAATTAAAGCTTCATCAACAGTTGACGTCGTCGGGCACCAAACATTCAAGGAGCAAAATATACTTTTTTTATGTTCAGGCAGATTTACTGTCAATCATTTTGAAAATATTTCGTTAGCTGCTATGACAAGCACTCTGGGACAGGCCTGTAATAGGAAAGCCCGAATATTGCATAATGAAACAGGTTGATTTACAGAGAGACATGCATACACGCATACGTGAGCAACACGCATGCAAGCTTGAATACTAACAGGAATACTAACAGGAATACTAACAGGAATACTAACAGGAATACTAACAGGAATACTAACAGGAATACTAACAGGAAGAAATATGTATATACATTTAAATGAAGGCTCACTTCAACACGCGCACTCAGACGGGTATTTAATTGTATTTCATGCAGTGCTAAACCTATGTGCCTCACTGGACACACAAGGTGTGCTGGAGGCTCGATCCTCCGTCCACTAATCGCGGCTAGGTCTCTGTTCGGTCAGGCTGTTGATGATCGATGTGGCGCTGGATTAATTAAGTGTACAGTGGCGGTCGACACAGCACCGAGTAGAAGAATTATTCACGAACAGAACATGCTGGCTAGTCTTAAATTTAGGGATCAAGGTATAAGGCTGAAGAAGTATGTGAAGAACTCAGCAGAAGATCCAGTGAGATCCTCACAGAATAAAGAGGCGAACATCATGAAAGCAGGAAAATCAGGACTGACTGACTGGGGATAGAAAATTTAAATACAATGAAAGCAGAAGTCGGGAAACTATTAAAGGAACTTAACAAAAGCAATTAATATAGACATAATTAATATGGCTGCCGAGAGAAGGATAATAACCACTGTGCTACTAGAAAACGAAGCTCCTCTTTATCTACTGTAGTTCTTTCAAATGGGAAAGTTACCTGGAAATTGAAAAAAAATGGATAATGTTGTCCACTTTCATTAAGAAGGGGGGACACAGTACATTTTAACTTCCATTTTATCAAAAGGACACAAGAAGAAAAGATCAACATGTGCAGAACCTACCAAATGCTCAAAGGTTTGAAACTTGATTAATCGAAGAATTAACAGGAATTTATGATGGGGACAACCTGAAGGAACTGATCCAGACGACCTTGACGGAGACTAACTAGGTAACTGATACAAAATTTGGTAGGCGGAAGTGTGTGGTGACTGTTTGCAACAAGAGAACCAGTGGCAAGTGAACACAGAGGTTGAAGACACAGATGAGCCAAGATTTTATAAAGTAACTCACTGATCTGAGGGTGGATAGAGAAAGAAATGAGTTGCTTGTGGACTATGTGGAAGCAAATGCAATATTCTGTACAGTTTTAGTAGTCTGTATGGAAGAGAATGAAAAGTCTAGGAAGCGGAGGCTGGAATTAGAATTCGACCTTCTACAAATTCCATTCCGTGAGTACACGCACACGCACTACTACGCACCCGCACTCAAACGCTACCCATCCCCTCCCCCCCACACACACACACGAGAAAGAGAATATGCCACACGTTGAAAGCAGGAGAGAAATGTGTATCAACCGTCAACGCAAAATTCTAAAAGGTCTCTGAACTCAGGATATTAAAAAAAATGGACATTTGGCGTTCGCTTTGAGGAACTTTCGGGTCACCAGTTGTAACACTGAGCAACATGCAAGACGTGTTGCACATGCAAATATCAGTCAGGGAATCATCGAGCCGTGAACAGTCACCAAAGCTCATGTTAACGTGAAACTCTGATCTTTAGCACAGCAAAGTCTTGACACTTTTTCATGTCTGGCATCCTCCTACATGTTTTCCTGGAGGAGGAGGAGGAATTTTTCACAATATAACAAATTTAATAATATATATATATATATATATATATATATATATATATATATATATATATATATATTACAATATATTATCCGTGTGGAAGCGTAAAAAAATTCTTATTCTATAAGCCATGCGTGTCGTAAGAGCCGACTAATATGAGGCGACACACACACACACACACACATACACACACACACACACACACACACGAGTGGGCTGCTTAAATGCAAAATAAATTACGACTCGCATTTATTTAATATAGCATTCAAAATGTACGTAAAAATAAATTACTATATTTTGCACTGTAAATATTAGTTCTTTTGGGTATATTTAATGCCGAAACTTTTCGCCTGCACAAAAGGCTTCTTCAGTCGAATACAGAATATAAAACGCCGCATTAAAGATTCCTAAATGTTGCACATGTACCCTGTTCATTAACTTGTAGGTATTGTATCATAATTTTATATATAACCTGTTTCTTCCGTTGTGTAACCATTTAGGTCATAGGTCCGTTGCTTAGCTAATCAGCTGCGATTAGTCAACACTGAATATCATGCTCTTTCATGTAGCACAATAGAAGATTTTGTTGATATTTGCAATATAATCACAATAAATAGGTCATAAATCTTTCTCTGCCCGAACGATCATAGCGATGGTCGCAGATTCCTGACAATTACGCAAAAAATGACAATAATACGTCGGTATTTTGCTATGGAGTTTCATTACCAAGAAAACTGGTCGCTACTTGCGAACCGATGACTTCCTGGCTGATATTTGCATATCTGACACCTCTTTCATGTTGCCGCATGTCAGAGCTGCTGACCCGAAACTTCCTCAAAGAGGAAACCAAATGTCTATTTTTATTTTTATCTCCTGCATTTAGACATACTTTAGGATATGCTCTGTATCACAGAGCATATCTCGGCATTACACATACTAATTACACGTATCGTTGTTTTTTTTAAAACACCAGCACGGGTTTATTCAGGGTAAATCCTGTATAATGAATCTAGTCGATTTTCAATACAGGTTGACAGGAATCAAACAAGTCAGAGAATGATAGGTGAGGTGAATACTGCCATATTGCAATAAGCCCCATGCAACTTACCACACAGGAGATTTCATAAAATGGAAAATATGGGAGAGTGAATGTGTCAGTGAATGTAGGAGGAGTCGGAGATATAGAATGAAAAAAATCAATAATGAACACTCATAAGGATGAAATGCACTCAGAAGCAGACAGACAGATAGAGACAGACTAGCATACGAGGAACCAGAACGAGGTGACAGAAATTTAAATCATATAAACGTAAGAACCAAATAGACAATAAACAACAAAAAAGTTTCATGGTAGTGAGAAGAACGAAGCATTTAGGGAAAGGTGGTGGAGGCAATCTTCAGACATGTATTCAAAAATAGATGAAACAGAACCGAAGCAGCTAGGAATTAAATATACCCTTCAGAGGTATACAGGAGTGAGCCTAGAGCTAAACCTCTAACAGTTGTTGAAATTTTTGTATATTTGTAAAAATCGTACATGATTTTTGAAGGAAGAATATATACATGTATATAAATACATATATGTGTGCGTGTATGTGTGTATTTATAAATGCACACGCAAACACATCCATTCTTACTAAATGAAATTTGTTGGTGGCCGTTGGTTACAGCACACTACTGATGGCATGCAGCTGAGGCACTGGTGTTCCTGAAATCATCGATAACTCTGTTACAGACGCTGCTGCCGTTCCCTCGGTTCTCTTTCCCGTCTGACCTTTTCACACAGAATCTCAACCCCCCTTCCCTCTTCCCTCCCTCCTCTCTCTCTCTCTTTCTTTCTTTCTTTTTTTTCCCTCACACTACTTCCTCTGTGTTAAACTCCTTTTCTTTCATCGTTTAAGCTTGTTTCTTTCTCCAAGATTTCCTTTTTCCCTGACACCTTTCTCACTTTGGTTCTCAGCTTCCATTCTTTCCTAACTTTATCCCAATTTTACCATTTATTTCTTCCTGTTTCTCTTTTTACCTAGTAATCCCTACTTCCCTCTCCGCTTAAAATTAGTTTATGCAATGCTGTGCATAATCTTCATCCACTTTATTCCCATTAACATTTTTATTACTGTCCTCATTCCTCACTCCACAGTACGTGTGTACTCTGCTGTCTGCTCAGTAGAGAGACGGCAAAAGCTCTCTAATAATGAGATAAATATTGGTGAAATTGCTACTGATGCAGCTTTTGTACTGCTGCTGCTATTGTTGTTGCTGTTGTAGTGTTATTGTTGCACACTCTTATTCCTACTGTTGTTGCTGTACTGCTGTTCTTGTAATTGCTGATGTTGCTGCACTACTGTTTTTATTGTTACTGCTGCAATGCTGTCTGCTGCTCTCGTTATTGTTGCTGTACTGCTGTTTTCATTATTCTTTTGCTGCTGCTGCTGTTGGTTCTGCCGCTGCTGCTGCCTCTGCTGCTGCCATTGCTGCCGCCACTTCCGCCGCCACTGTTCTTGCTGCTGCTGGCTGCTGCTGCTCTCTTATCGTGTGTTTGATGTCAACAAATTACACAAGTGGACAGAGCCCAGAGCTAATATAAT